>CAJNIZ010021147.1:54779-74495 GCA_905231905.1 Symbiodinium pilosum
CCTTAAACATTAAACCTTAAACCCTAAACCTTAAACCCTAAAACCTAAACCTTAAACATTAAACCTTAAACCCTAAACCCTAGACCTTAAACCCTAAACCTTAAACCCTAAACCCTAAGCTTAAACCAAGGTTTGGACGTTGCAGGCGTCCAGGCCGTCTGCTGTGCCATCGGCACTGCGGAGTGGCTGGCCTGGTTTTTCTGCCATTGAGGGTTTACAATATGAGGTTATATAGGGGTTATACAGGGCTTAGGGTTCAGGGTTGAGGATTTGGGGTTTGGGGTTTAATGTTTAATATGGGTATATAGGGTTTAGGGTTTAGGGTATACCGCAATACCATAATATGGGTACATAGGGTTTAGGGTTGGAGGCTGGGTTTGGTCCAAGGTTAGGAGGCTTTGTAGTGATGTAGGGGTTTTATATAGGGATATTCACCCCTTGTAAAAGAGAGTGAAATGGACATGAACATGGAAACAGGGAGTAGGGACTTTGAGATTATCATTATTCATCGCGCCCGCGACATCGAACGGTAAGCCGTCTACTTGTATGAAGAAGTTCCTGCTGTGGTGAGCATGCACGCCAGGCCTGCATGGAGTCTGATATGTAGTCAGGTGGGTGGGTCGGAACTAGTAGGTTCTAGACACAGCTCTGAGCCCTTCTGGGCGTCCTTACAGTATTCGGGTGCTATCATGCCCGGCCACATGCGAGAGCGTGATGTTGGGTTATTCTTCATCTGCTACTCGGCAAGAAGTGATCAGAGGAGGTACCGAACCAAACTGAATCCGAGGCCCCAAGCCCGTATACCTGAAAAAATCCCAAACCCTCTAAACTGTAGCTTCCGTTTTCTTGTCCATTCCGTATCCCTATATAACCCTATACAACCCCTGTATACCCTGTACATATGCATATGTAACCCGTATATGAGGCCTAGGACAAACTCAGACTCAGGTATTGCGACGAGACCCTGCCGCAGCTGGAGGAGTCGCTCCTCAAGGTTATCAGCGCAGACTTCCAGGACCGTATTGGCCGTGACCTTAGTTGGGTTGAACTCATTTCTGATTCGCCCAAAGCCTGTCCCAGTTCAATGTATCCCTGAGCATTTGATTCTCAGAAAAATTAACAGTGCTAGTAATAGTAGTAATAATAATAGTACTGGTAATACTAATAGTAATAGTAGTAGTAATATGATCTTCAGAAGGCTGTGCCGATGCTGCGAGCATTGGGAGCAGCAAAAATGAATGCGCACGCGTTCATAGCTACCACTGTCAGCCAAATATAATCCAATATAGGGGTAATACAGGGATAACGGAGAATAAAATGGAAACTACTATAGAGGAGTTTTCGAATCAAGTTCATGGATGTTGCTAGCGTTTCCTCCTAATTGTGCTCCTGCCGAGGTTTTCACGAAGAGCAGGAGATCCTGCGAAACCTGGTCAACCGCGCAAATGACGCACTGGTGCAGTCCGTGAGCTGTAGCTTCTTGCTTTTGGTTAGTAATGTGTAGGGTTTAGTAGGTTCCCTTCACATATTTTTATATACCTGTAATACAGCCCGCCATTTTGTCGGCTGCCCAAGATAAGGCTACAATTTGTTTAAACCGATTGTCCAAGCCCTCTGAGGGGAGCATGGAAAGGATTTCTGTGGGCAGAGTGCATTTCCAGTAGGATTCCTATAAGATTTGATCATCAGCTGTACGAGAACATGAAAGCTCCTAGGAGTTTTGACTGCGCATTTAAAGTGGCCCCAACATTTCCTGTGCATGAGCCCATCCAAAACACTATGAAGGGACGGTTTCAAATCGATCTGGTTCACGGAGCCCTACAAAGAGGCTTCTGTAGGCTGGGGCCACTAAGAAACCTTACTGAGGGCCTCACTGCCAAGCATCGTCCAGGTTTGGATGAGGCCTTTGGCAGCATGACCAAGACCAACTGGGCGGCCTTCTCACAGGACCACGCGTTCCCAGCTACCCCCGCTAAGAATACAGAACGTTTCTTAGCAAGTACGATGGATTTGGCAGTATCTGGAACTTCCCAAAACATGATTCTTGTGAAATTTTTCGTAGCATGGTTAGCATGGCCCCTTGCAGTATTTGTTGTTGCCATATTGCCAGCACGCCTTTTTGTGATGTAGTTTCCGGTGTCTTTCGCACTCCTTAACCCGAACAATATAATTTTCCCTTCCTTCCCTCCGTTCCCTACTAACAACCAGACCGCTGCAAAGAGGGCGCTTGCTTGCAAGCTTGCTGCCCGAACCTGAGGGAGTACACGCGTATTGTTTGTGAAAACTAAAGAGCTGCAAGATAGATCAATGTGTAGTGTTTCCTTTCGGTTTTACATTTGGTTTTGAGGGCCGGGAGTATTCCTTCACATCATAGTTGCTCCTGCTGCTGCTGCGCCGCCCGCTCTTGACTTAATTGTTCCTCCCACAATGAGCTTTGGCAGGATGTGGGTGACCACAGTGCCTTCGTTGGAGACATCAGCGAACGTTTGCCAAAGCAGTTCGAGCCTATAGCTCGACATCTCTCCAAGATTCACTACCGCTTCTTCTGTGACAAGTTCGTTCAATCATTCGTTTCGCGGTTTGTGGCAGAGGTCCACAAGTGCCGCAAGATAAGCGAGAAGGGAGCTCAGCAGCTCCTTCTGGATACTGCGCTGATCAAAACCACGCTGCTGGAGGCACCTGTGATTCTGGATTGCTATTTAGAAATCTACATTTTTTTGAGAGCATCATGCAGCACATACTGGGTTTTGATAATTATGGGAACTGGATTTCAATTCCTCAACAGCAACCCAGGATCGCGGGGCAGGGGCGCCAGATGCCTACGGCATACAGCAACTACGTCCTGAACCTTGGCTGCAAAAGTTCCAGGTATACCTGAGGAACTGAGATGGGCAAAGCAGAGCGAGCTCACCCCAAATGGTGGTTTACATAGGGAATCGTCCCAAAATTGCTTATTTCAGGAATTTGGACTTCTTAGAAGTTGTTTAGGATGGCAACCAACACAGTTTTCCAAAGTCTTGACTGTGGACTGACGAAGGATGATCATTTTCATCATGCCCTGAAGCCCCGAAAACGTAAGAATAGTTTCATAACGTACGCGATGTCGAAACGTACTCTTCGAGATGGCATCCCCAGTTCACCGCCCAGCCCAACTTCCAAAACTCCCTTTGAACCTTACATCCCTTCCCAGATTAAGACCTTGTCATGGAAGATCGTTCAGCCCTTACGATCTAGGTCCATTTGTCTAGTTTCGAACCATATCCCTGCGAATGTGAGGGGTGAAGCTCCATAATCCCCATAGAACCCTGCATAACCCTCATATTATCCCTGTAGAACCTTATACAAATCGCATATAACCCCATATAACCCTATATAACCCTAAAGAGCGGCTTGCCCAGGCGGGAGATGGGCAAGGCGGAGATCATCCTGAAGGTCCTCTCGTCGCCCGACGCTCCCCGGCGGCTTTGGGGCGTTGAACCGAAAAAATTCTGTTGTGGAAAAAGTCCATATATAATGTAGGAGTTTAGGGTGTAGGCTTTAGGGTCTAGGGTTTAGGACTTGTAGTATTAGTACTATTATATACTATTGTTGTTAGTACTATTTTGCATGTCTTTTATTACTAGTATTGCCATACAAAATTATGGTACCCCTCTCAAGTGCTTGAGGTCACAAAGAAAGAGGTCAAGGATTCATGCAGGACACCATAGTCTTGCACATTTGACAGGGTTCTAGCCCTACTGCTTAGCACCTCGTCTGGGGCCATGGCTTTGACAGAACAATGCTGTCGTATTAGCGTCCCCCCATCCGCCCAACGACACAGAGTCTTGAGTACTTAGTTCCTTTCCCAGACCTCTAAGATAAAAAGGGGGTGGTGAGCAGTGAAGGACGCTGAATCTTTTGCGAGGGGAGTCTTCAGATGTTGGGGTGCAGCTTTGGCGATGCCAGACTTATTCTTGCTGACGTGAAAGCAAAAGAAACAGCTTGTAAAGGTCAGCTTCAGGTACGAAATCGGGCACTCAGTGGCATTGTGTATGGTTTCATGCGATCTGATTTCATCAGATTACTAGTGCGTGAGTGTGCGGTATAGATTCCGGGCTTGCCGATGTAGCTCCAGAAGCAAAGTCATTCGAGAACACAGGCTAGATCATTACGGGTGCTCATTGGGGACGACTAGACCGAGAAAAATCTAAGCTTGCAAGCTCTGAACCTCAAAGCCCCGTCGTCGGGCATCTGACTGTATGATGCTTTCTGCATATACCTCAAAATCTCTCAAAACTCGCCCTCAACTAAAGTGTGAACTCAAAACCTGGAGCTGTAAACCCTAAAGCCCTATACCCTAAACTTCAAGCCCTAAACCTGTTCGAATTCATGATTGCAGCATCGGCCCAGTCCCTAAACCTCATGCATCCGAGAGTAACAAACCTTCATTCCCAAACTTACTATGTCCTTGAAGCGGGTACTCTCGAATCCTCCCTCGCACTCCCCAAGGCTTCCTAAGGTTTCCTCTTGCCTACCCCCCTGGGCCCTAAACCCAAATAATACCTACACCTAGTAATGGTAACACACCCCAGGTAGTGGATGCGGCCTCCATATCCGCCATGTGTCTCGGCCAGTCTCGGCACTGCTTCTGTATTTCCTTGTGCTCAAAAGAGAGTGGGGGAGTGGAAAGGACAGTGAAAAGTGCTTGTGGGGTTGAGGGTAAGGCACAGAAAATACGTACGCACTATTAATTAAAGGTGTTGCTTTCAGTGTTGTTGCGGGCTTACCCACACCACCTTCAACAGCATTAAGTGTGAAATCAACATCCTGCAAGTTGCCATGATCTCCGTGCTGACTCGTAGGGAATGGAGTAATTGGTTCTAAGGGCTGTTTTGGTGGATAGGGATCCACTCCTGCATTCCGTGGTAAGCACTAGGTAGTGATGAATTTCTTGGTGGTCATTAGTGTTGCTACTGCTGCTGCTGGTGTTGGTACCGCTGATATTCCTGCGATTAATATTCTTCTTGTTATCATTATTTCCATCCCTGCTTCCATTTTTAGTACAAGTAGCAAGCGTACCGCTGCTGCAGCACGGTTCTCGTAAGAAGCCCTACATGATGCCCAGAAGGGCTCCTTCTAATCGCCAGATTCTCCCCTTACGTCGCTTGGGTCCCCAAGGTAGGTCTATGTTGAACAACTTCAAAACACAACACAAAGCAGCGCACACCCTATACACCCCTGCAGAGCTCGTTTAGGGAGTACTTCTGTTCTTGCAGAGGCTCCTAGATCCGGAGCCTAGAGCCCTAGACCCTAGACGCTCAGCACTTAAGCCCGCAAAATTCGAACACAAGACTGTGCAAAAAAAAGCTCCTATCCTAAACGCGAACCGACGCAAAGCCCCTAAACCCTAAAGTAGTTTCCATTTTCTTTTCCATTATCCCGATATAACCCCAATATAACCATCCTAAACCCTATAGAGTCCATTATAGTAGTTTCCATTTTCTTTTCCATTATCCCCATATAACCCCAAAATAACCCTATATAACCCCAATACAACCCTATATAACCCCAACATAAACCTATGTAACCCGAATGTAACCCTAATATCACCCCGGCATAACCCTAATGATCTAATGTCACCCAGTGCCTATAACCATCCGAAAGTCCCTCAGGCTTGGGGAAGCATCTAACACTGACGACCCCCTCGTACAGCAGCTCTTGGCTTTGCGGGCAGCAGGCCTTTTCTGGGCCATGCGCACAGCTTTAGGGTTGAGGGTAAGGGGTTTAGGGTTTTCTAGGGTGGGGTTTGGGGTTGAGGATTTAGGGCAAGTTGAAAAAAAGGTAGATTCCCGACTACGAAAGTCATGTTTTTCCTAGGGATTCTCGTCCTTCTTATGGGGTCTGTCGTATTGGGGGGTTTCAGGAGTTTACCTTACATTTAAACAACGCAGACCCTCAAAGGAATCTAAAACCGCAGATCCACAAGAATCGCATGCGGAACTATGTATTGTTTTTTTCGAAGCTGCTCTTTTTGATTTTTTCTAACAATTTAGGGGATTTAATGGTGAGATCCTCCCAGAGGCTTGGAAATTCTTTAGAAACAGAAGTGCGTTCTCAGCAATGTATAGTCCTAAAAGAGGCCCCGGTAATTTCGACATAATTCCTACACACCACTTGGCACCTCCTCATGCTAGTATGTACATCTGTATGTCGTATGTATGTATGATTATGTATGCATGTGTCTCTGTCTGCCTGCCTGTCTGCACGTGCATCGTGCCCAAGTAGCGGGCATACAAAGCGTTTTGATGGTAGTCATTTGGAAGTTCAGGTTCGCAGCCACGGGGTGGTTTTAGGAGGGGCTGGCAGGGGGCTCGAGATTTTACGAGTAAGTCTTTAGAGGATGGGACTTGGAGAGATAAATGGTTGCATAGGATAGAGCTGCACACGGGCAGGTCGGTTTCGAAGGCAATTCACGCCATAGCTGTGTCATATTATGGCTAAATCAAATGATAGTGTCCCTAAATAGGGGAACACCCAAAATACTATAATCCTTATTTTCGGGACCCAAAAAAGATGCCTATAATACCCTAAACCCTATTAATCCCCATGTCATCGTTATATCACCTCTTGAAAGGCATCCCTAATTTTGGGAAACCCCCAAACAACTTTTTCCATCTGACCCAAAAAGCATGAGTAACCTTCCAGCGGAGGGGATGGCAGCGACGCAGCCGCAGGCAGACCGTCATTGTTGGGTAGGGTTTAGGGTTTAGGCAGCAAGGAGAACCAGAGCAAAAGGGTGCCCAAATAAGGGTACCATTGAAGGGGATATGTATGGGGGTTGTATAGGGCTATAAAGGTAGGTGTTATCTAGGGTTCAAAGTTTGCCTAAATCAGCGGTACCTTTCTCGGGATTCCCATTATAAGGGTTGTAGGTGGTTGGGTTGAGACCCTGATTCTGTCAATTGTTTCGCAGTGCTGCTTGGATTGGAAGAGGATTATACTGAAAAGCAAGCCGTTCGCCGGATTTGCGAGCTTGAAGAGACACCCGAAAATCTCGGAGAGCTTCATGGAGATTGACTGGGGGCTTGACAAAGCAAAACTATTCCATTGGATTCGTAAGTATCCTGTGCGAATGACATTTGCTGGGGGTTGAGGGGCGCTTCAGCCGCTAGCCCCCTCCTCCCCATGCAATCTCCCATGACCCCTCCCCGCAGCCAGCACCAGTTACCATCGGTTCCCATCCCTGTTTCTGGAGAGATTTTTTTCAGCGCAGGCTTTACTTACAATACGTGCAGTTATTAAGTCAGTTCTGGGATATCAATGCAACGAGATTTTGTAGGGGACGCAGAAAGGGCCATAGACAACTCTCCATATGTAGTAGTTCCCAAAATCAGGGGGGCCTCCCAATGTAGACCCCAATATATGAAAATCCTTATTATAGGCCCTCCTAGGAAACCCCTACGACAATTCATGACAACGCTGCAGGGTCCACAGAACCGCAGCTTGGCGTCGGGGCCTTGGTGGTACGGGATAGGGGTTTCCTAAGATAAGGGTAGCATTACAGGGGATATATGGGTTATATAGATTTATAAACGTAGGTTACACAGGGCTTAGGACTTAGGGTTTACCCAAGTCAGGAGTACCTTTTTAGGGATCCCCATGATGAGGGTGGTGTGCCCTAGTGCATTGCCACGCAGAGGCGGGCCTTGTCCAAGAGGACTTGTTGTGGCTTTCTGCGCGGCCCTGCCGGAACATGTTTACCCCTGATATACATCAAAATCGGGCCGCATGAAAGATTCATTGTGGGCTGCCAAGAAGAAGGCACCCCCATCTTTCTGGAAACCGACTTCAGCTATTCTTTGCATCCCTTGCCCCAAGTCTCAGTGCACGTAAACCCTGGAGTGGGCCCTTTGGTTTTTTCGCAACCATCTCTTTGGGTCTGGGGTTGCCAAAAAAGACTTCTGATTTGGAGGCCATCTGTGAGAGATGGGTCCTGCTGTTGGAGAGCATGAGAAGCCAGGCGTTTGCGGAAGCCCGGCATAGCACATGTGGTGTCAACGAACTTCACCCAGCACATACGCTCGATGCAAAGTCAAAATGGTTGCTCCGCGTACCTGCCCCAGATTCGGGTTTTTGTGTTTAGGCTCCTACAAGCTTTCAAGATATGGGAGTCTCTTAGGATAATCACTATGTAGTCCTTAAGGTCTTCAAGGCCCGAAATCTCATTGCGATTCCCAAAAGTCTCTGGGCCCTCGCAGCCGCCGCTGTCCTCAATTTCAGGTCCCTTCCATTGGCTCCACGATGAACTACCTGGGCGATGCCTTGAACAAGGGTGCCAAGGCGAACGGTTCTGGGGTGCACAGTGAGAGACGCCTTGTGTCAGGCAAAGTTGTAGCAGCTTATGCCGTGCAAGCCTTGTCTTGATATTACTTTTCTCCACATCATCTAAAAAGGATCGGCCTCAGACAGTGGCAAGCCGCTTGCCCTCGTTTAAAGCAGGGAAGTGGTGTCCATAGTGCCAACATGCCAAAGAAAGAACCCACAGTTTTGAGACATTCCAGGACATCCCATGATAATAGATATCTCAAATTTTCTCAAATTGATTCCTCAGCCGATTCCCGAATTCAGTCCGTCCCTGAGACCTTTACTCTGTATCAGTGTTGCCTTGTCTAAGCCTTGAAGTCTGGCATCTTCCCCAGGGTTCCACCAATCGGTCGCCTGCATCTTGAAGCTCATTGGACCAGAGCCAAAACCGTTTGGTTCACTGCCAGAAGTGTTTCCATCCTTCGAACTTGTGGGCTTGATCCTACCCAGCTTCAAAGACAGCTTCTGTGTAGGAAATGTGGTTTCATGTGATGCTGTCTTCTGATGACCTTAGCCCTTGTACAACCACCACCCCTGAACCCTGAAGCTGTAACAACATCAAATCCTCCTGAAGCACCAGTATCTTGAAGCAGGCGTCGGAAGATCTGAAGAAGATCTCCGGCGATGTCAAGAAGAATCTGGGGAAGCTGGGCAGCTTGACTGAGCTCAACCACAGGGTCCCTTCAAGGGGATTTTAGAGGGGTTCTGCGCGGGTCCGTAGGGTAGTGTGTAGGGTTTAGGGTTATCTGGTTATGTTTGCTTTGTGGAGGGGTTGTCTCAGGCTTTAGGGATTGGGGCTTGGATTTGCGGTTTTGCCAGTTGTGTGGCCGAAGCCTTAAAGTTTAGGGTGTAAGGTTTAGGGCGTAGTTGGGAATGGGGCAACGGGTGATAAGGACGATTGCAGAACTTGTTATGACAAAAGGGTTCGGGAGATATCCCCCTCTCTGGGTAAGCTTGAGTAGGTTGGATTTGGGGTCTAGAAGGAAGTGGCAGGACGGGCAAGGGTTGAATCCCGAACCGTAACTATCATACTTTGGGTCAGTTGCCTTTATGGCTTTGGGTTTAGAGAGGGTTTTGGTCGGCTGGGAGGTATAGTTTTTGCTATGGTAGAATGCCGGTAAGGATGGATAGTGTAAGGGTGAATATCGAAACTAAGCGCCTACCCCAATGCGCAAATACTGTACTATGGAACCTTGATTTCCGTTTTCCTGCCTCATTCTAATATTCGTATCCTTACATAATTTCCACATATACTCTACTGTAGCTACCCTCACGCGCAGAAACCGAGGCTTCCCAAGCTCCCTCGGCGTGAACTTTGGCTTGGCAGGGAAGAAGAGCGGCCTCTGAGAGGGTTGGATCTGGGATTTAAGGCTTAGGGTTTAGGGGTTCAGGTTTTAGGGGTATTAGGCATCAAGGGTTTAAGGTTTAGGTTTATGAATTAGAGCTCAGTGTTTACGGTTTAGGGTTTGGGTTTCGGGATGTTCATGGGCCTGGAGACGTGTTGGGTGTTTTGCCTTTTTCCGTAGACAAAGGAGATGGGGTTTAGGGTGTTTCTTCTTTGCTCTAAGCCCACAACTGCTTTCCCCAAACCCTGGTGCGAGCATAAAAGATATTCAGAACTCCAGTAGCTTCCGCGTCTGGAACGGAATGGATTGAAGGTTGGCCGGATTTTTCGGTTGTGTGTTTCACCTTGCACAGCAGCTTCTGCCAAGAAGTCGAATCTCTTTAAGTGATACAAGTGAGAATGTCTGCACAGACGTCGCAGTTGAACAAAATGGTTCTTGCATTTGCCTTAAGGACTGTCACCTTTTGCATGCCTGCTGGTTCCTGCCTGCAGAGCCTCGTGGCGGAAGAGGATTGCTTGTTCCGCCTTGGCTCAAGTTGCAAGCGGTTTGTACATAGGCGATCACGGAAGTGATGCAACCGGGGGCTCTGGGACATTTGGTTTCCCTCTAGCCTCCTTCAGCAGCAAACATGGGCGAGACAAGACGGCAACGTGTTGCTGGCATGCTGGAGAAGCAGAGTCGTTGGAGAAAGGAGTGGTGCGAACGATTCTTCGTGCTTGAGGAGGACACATTCTTTTCCTTCACAGTCACATTCAACCACCCGCGAAATTCCTAGCGCAAGGTGTCCTTTTAATCGGGGCACTAGAGACCTACGTAGCCACCCCTGTCAAGTCTGGCTCCATGTCCGGAATATCCATTCCCCCAAACAACAAACTCCCCACTCCCCTTCAAATAAGTATTACCCTTTGGAGGATTCATGGTTAAGAGAGTGGGGGGCTTTATTATTAGGGCAAGGGGCTGAATGGTGGAATTGTCCCTCCCCTTATACAGCCTAACCGCCCCCCAAAGCCTAAGCCTAGTTGTGGCAGGACGTCACCCCCTACTAGCTCAACTAACTCCTAAGCCTAGCCCAATTCTGCTAGGCCTCTGGAAGAGTCAAGGGTTTAGACTTTAGGGTTCTGGGAGAATTTCATCGACTGTACTATAATACCTTCATATGTCCTCTATACATCCTTTGGCGCTCCTCTATATCACTATATCCCCCTTAACCTTTCTTCAAGTCTGGGAAGTTGACCCACCAAGCCGTAGCTCAGACGTGGGAGGACTTCATCAACTACTTCGTTTCTCCTCCAGCCATCCTGAGCGCTGCTGCCTCAGAGCACTTTCCACACGGAGGAGAATATGAAACCTAAGGAAGGGCCATGTGTTAGGTACTTGTAAAGGAGATATGGTATCTATGGGTGTGTATATTAAAATGTGTATGTATCTTACTCAGAGAATTGTCAAGATGGGGTTTCATATTTGTAAACCTAGGCACTTAATCCTACACCCTATCAATCCTACACTAGGGCATTCGTCAAGTTGCTGTTGAAAGAGTTGAAGGGGGAGGTCGACAGCCCATGCTTCTGTCAAGTTCGTTCCAAAAGGACTACTCGTAATAGTGATGGTACTAATGACAGTACAAGTCACTAGTAATTCTCATAGTAATTGCAATTATGATAATGGGGTTCACTGCTACAGTTCATTTGAAGACCCCGATTGAACAGGCTGAACAGGTGTCGGACCCTGCTGCTGCCCCTCAACCCGGCTTGCTTCAATAGGATATGACTGGGGATTTTAGTGCTGGCCAATGTAATATTCAGGTCATGATGCTCATCAGTGTGTTGATGCCTCAGCTAGGTCACTCGCAGCAGATGTGGACCTTTAACCCAAAATGCAAGTTCTAAACGCCCGACTATCCCCCAACACCTTGCCCTTCGACCCTTGTTGGGTTGAAAAGAGGCTCTTAAAAAGAAAAGACCCCAGAGCTTGCCAAGGAGGACGGCATGCGGGATGAGATCCGAGGAAGGATACCCCTGGCAGGCCCCTGCTCTGCCTGGTAGAATATGCGGGAACAAGGTCTGAATGTGGGAAAGAAAATGGAAATTTATAATGGAGAATCGAAATGGAAAAGACTATGGAATATGAAATGGCGATTGGGGCATGTTCTACTCGCTTCTCTCAAATATGATTGCTCCTGCGGTGTTATGACGGTGTGTGACGGATTAGCGTTTCGAAAATGGAAATAGGGAGACCCCAATATGGAATTCAAAACACTATACCTCTCATTGTAGCGACCCCCCAACAAGGTACCCCTATTTTTTACGAAGCCCTTCACCCTATATACCGCTCGATAACCCGATAACCCATACAACCTTGTACCGGTACCCCTATTTAGGGAAACCCTCCATTGTCAGTCCATGTGGAGTGGTCACAAAACAAGCGATAAAGATACATGTTAACTGGGTGCAGGGTAATGGAGTTGGTGAACATGCTCGGTGGCTTGCAAGCCATTTTCCTGAGCCAAGAATCATGCGACCCTGTTGGTGTTGGTTTTGAGGGTTCAGACCTGAATCCCAACCCTCAAGCCTCAAAGCCCATAACCCCCGGTCCACGAGAGCTAGCACGCTCACCCAAACAAACATGGCACCACAAAAGGGGCCTTACAAAGGCTACCGTCTTTCAAGATGAAATTAGAGCTGCCGAAAGCAAGTTTCAAACCCTCGGCAGGAAATGTTTCCTGCTTGGGCCAGTCCTACTAGTTGACACTGAATTGATGTGGTCACTAGGGGTGTTGGCCACCACCGCTATGGGTGCCAGTGGCCTTGACCCGTGAGGGTCAATCTGAGGGATGGAACCACGACCTGTCTGGCTGCACATACTGTAACTGTACCCCTGCACTGGGCAGATAATATTTCTTCCGCTATTGCCATACTTGAGTCTAGAATCCACAGCTGACCGTGCAGGATTTCTCCTTAAGCTACTGTGCTAAAGTGTGAGGACAGGCGGGCAGGAATCTCCTTGGAGAGGGACGCGGGTCATGGTGAGATATGGTGAGCACGGGTGAGTCTGAAAGGGCTTGCAAAAACTTTCCTTAGAGCAGCGGGAGCCTGAAGTCTAGCCGGAGACCCCAATGACGATTCCGGAGGGGCTGCGAAGGCAGGAGGGATGACGCTGCAGCCACGGGTGACTGTCACACCCCAGCCACTGTCCATCCATCATCCATCCTTCCAACTTTCAGAGCCCTGCAGCCGTTGTTAGGATGTATCGCATTCCATGTTTTAAGCCGCGTGTGCATGGCTGGCTTTTCCCAATGCTAGGTTCTCAAGGGCATCCAAAGCCGCCGTAGAATGGAGCACTGGTGGTAGTGGTCATGTTGGTCATGATGGCAGTGGTGGCGGCGGCGGCGGCGGGGGTGGTGGTGGTGGTGGCGGTCGTGGCGGCGGTGGTGGGTGCCTGGATTAGTTGAGCTTGCACTTTGCTTTTCCCTGCAGGTGTTTTCGTGGAGCCCCTGCAGGAGAGGGTGGTGTAAGCCTCAAACAGCGTCACTAGGGACTAGTGGTAGAAGAGTAAAAAAGGCGGGCAATAGGCCCTGCTTGTCATCGCCTGGTTCCATCCACTATTATTCTTTAGTTGCGCTGTCACGGTTTGTCAGTGAGTCTCATCCGTGCGGTTATTCGAGGCACCTCAGCCTTATTGCAATTGAAGGGGCTACCATTTGATGCGCTCAGATTGATCTCTTCCCTTCTTTGCTCGTTCTTTTTGCCTTCCTCAGGTCGATAACTATCGCTTCTTCCTACATACCCCTATATACCATGTCCGTCCACCCTTCCTCTTGAGCAAAACTCTCTTCTGTGTACCAAGAGATTCGATGTAACGCGTAGATGCTGAGCCCTGAACTGAGACCCTACACCCCTGAACAACCAGTCCGTACACCCATGGCTAAATCCTCCGCTTGCTTCTGTGCAGGAGCCAGGGCGGCCGTACTGCATCCGACTGGGGCGAGATATCTTAAGTCCTTAGCTCAGACAGGTTTTTGACATCTTCATGAGGGTAGAGAGAGAGAGTCTAAGATGTTTGTCTTCTTTCTAGTATTCTGTTCAATATTTCGGCGTAAAGGCCTTCCTGAGCTGAGTACCCTGGACTCAGAGAGGTGGATGGAGCTGGGGTTTGGCAGGGGGACTGAATTTTGGGTTTCAGGAAGGCTTAGGATGCAGCGTACGCGCACAAAAGTTTGCGTGAGGCGCCCACCATGGAGAGAGAGAGAGATTTGGTGTTTTCGGTCCTCCACCCCACGGGAGGCAATGACGATTTTGGTTTTCCGGCATCTGTTCTTGGCTCATGCCCAAATTTCTTTGATTTCCGGACTCTTTGCAGGGAATACAGTAGACTGGGATTATATAACCCTAAACCCTAAACCCTGAACCCTAAAACCTAAATCCTAGGGATTATGTTCCCTTACTCCCTACCAAGAACCCATAAGTTGAGAGGGTATCCCGGATCAAGAGACTGAGAGCCTCCTTTCCTCCGGAGGCTGCAAGACTGAGGCCGAGCAGCAGAGCCCTTGCAGCAGATTGAGATTAGGATTTAGGGTTTAGGGTTTAGGGTTTAGGGTTTAGGATTTAGGGTTTAGGGTTAAGGGTTTAGGGTTTAGGGTTTAGGTAGGTCATGGTAGGTCCTTGGGGTTTAGGGCTTGGGGTTTATGGGCTTGGGGTTTAGGATATGGGGGTTTAGGGTCTAGGGTTCTAATCGCCCCTTAACAAGAACCCTTGAATAACTGTCAGGGGGGATGACCCTAGATTCTGGGTTGTAGGGTTTGCCAGGTCAGGGTTTTTGGTTCAAAGGTGAGGGTATACTGTTCAGACGGATCAGGTTCTATATTCTTGGGTGCAGTTACAAGGTTGCTGATGCAGGAACAATTGCACCACCAAATTGTTCCAACTTGTTCTTTGATGTCGGCTGCCTATGTAGGATGGTGCAGGATGTTTCCATCAGCAGTAGGTGGGTTTTCGGATTAGCCTGCTGAACGGACGTGTGTTTGATGCCTAGAAGGGAGCCCTGAAGGGAGTCCAGATAGGGGAACACCATATTCAAGCCCCTGAAGCCTAAACTTGATAAACCCTACCCTTTTGAGCAGGGACTGAGGGCAACGCCGGTTGAACCTCCAAGCAGGGACTTCGCCAATCATCTTGACCAGTGGTATGCAACCAGAGGCACGCACGTGGAACTAGAACTGCTACAAGGGCACCATATGAATCAGGTCTGAATACTGCCAATCCTCAAAAAACTCGAACTGATAAACCCCACCCTGAAGCCCGAATCTGGAAGCCTTACGACGCCTTAGGAAGATTTGATGGAAGTCTGACAGGGTTTTTGAGAGTGGGCGAGCCGAGTACCGCAGTCTCCTTCAGATTTCCTTCAAGGTTCTTCCAGGTTTGTGGATTTACCACGTAAGGTTGACATTTTCAACTGATCAGCTGTCCGGTTTAGTGTAGAGTCCGGAAGCAAAAGAACTTAGGATTTCTGATGTGGGTTGGGGTTTTGGCTGTTGATATTGGTTGCCTGAACCAAGAACTTCTGCTTCTGGGGGCAATGGCCAATTTAGGAGAATAATGCTCATAAGTATTCTCAAAAGTTTTCTGTGCACGGCTTTAAGCTCATGGGTTCATACGGCTGAAGAATTCAAGAGGCCCAAACAGGTAAGCCTTGACCTCCACCTTCAAAAGCTCGCTTTCGTTCGGAACGCAACCTTCACCCTCAAAGAAGCTGAAACCCAAAAATGATGCATACGTGGATGGAGTCTTAGACCTGGGACCCAGAAAAAAACGAAGCCCCCCCAACCCAGCATCATGCCTGTTTAGATGTCGGAGATCCTAAACCCCAGACATCCTAGACATCAAGTGCTACACCCTACACCCCTGACGGGGTTCACTGTTGAGTTTGCTTGTTCTATGAAGGTCCAAAAAAGGAACATCAACAATACTTTTTCAGTCTTACTCCAAGAAAACAACCAATAACCTCCAGACCCTAGATCCTAAACCTGTAAGCCCTAAAGCCTAAATCCTAAACCCGAAGCCCGAAGCCCGAAGCCCAGAAAATGGCTTCAAGCGCTCCGGTCTGCCGCGCGAGTGGAGGTGGCCTTCCGCTCCATAGGTGCGAGGGGAAGAAGATCTGCTGAGTAGTATTGCATTTGGGGATACTATGGTACCCAATAGTGGAGAATCAAATGGAAAAGAACATGGAAAATGAAATGGAAACTGGGGTTATATAGGGGCTATTTTGGGGATATAGTATTTTATTTGGGGGTATTCTGGTACTCAATATAGAGTAAGATTATATCCTCCTTTTGGGGTATAGTATTTTATATAAGGGACATAATCTTACTGGGTTTAACCACCAAAAAAAACCACTACTCCGGTGGGTTTATCAAGACAGGGACGGCCTTGTTGGGATCCCAGAAGATTGGTAGGGATGTGGTTGTTTCAGGGGCTTCTTTCATTCTGCCAGTACGGGCAAATGCTAGACCCGACCCTGAAGTCGAAGCTCCAGAGATCGGTCCAAGAGTCCAAGGTCATGAAAAAGGCAAGGTTTGAATGCCAATTTGAGCCAACGTGAGAGAAAACTTGGAACAGAGAGGAGTGTTCCGTATTCCCATTCGCAGTACAGTCCGTAAATTCTCCACTGCGCAGTGTACGTAGGAGGATGCTACCTTTTTTTTTTTTGCTGAAATCGTGAACCCAACTGCTGCATGCAGCTCCACAATCTAAATCGCCTGTTGCATAGAGCGAGCTGGAAGTCCCCTTCCATTCCTGTGAATACATTTTACAAGGGTACTTTTTAACTTTTTAAGGAACGTTTATCATCAGAAGGAAGGGCCATTCTTCTTTTTACAATTCTTGTGGTGCGTATAGGAGCAGCTGTATATACCTGGCTTACAGCCTTGACCATACCCCTGCCGAGACTCAAGCCCCACATCCCTAGCTCTAGAATGCGTATGGAGTTAGGTGCGTGGGGGCGTGGGTTCGATGGTTTGCTCAGGTGTTTACTATCTGAGGGCTCAAGGGCGGGAAATCAGAACCCAAAAGCATGTTGCACCTTGCTCATGGCGCTTCACGATGAGGTCCCAAAGACACCTTCTCTGTGCTTCTCCATTCTCGCTGCTAGTGCCACACTTATACGCATGCAGGCTCTGACTCGTCGTGGCGGGTGATTTAGTCCTCTGAGCTCCCTGCGAGACAATGTTGACCAAATATTGACCCAACGGCTGACTGCCGGAAAGCCGAACCTAGTTTTCGACAGATGCATGCTTTGAGTTTAGGGTTTAGGGTTTGCCCTGGCACTTCTCAGCTTCAGTGGAAGTGAAAGCAGGGGGTCACTTCATACTAAATCCTGAAGCCTCCCAGCGCTAAAACCTAAATCCCAGACCCTACACGATCATCTCACTGTTGAGGCTTGACTGCTGGGTCCATAATGTTTGACTGGATCAAAAGGATGTTCTTCTTCAGTTCGATAGTGGCATCTATGTAAGAAAGCAGTCCTATTGGAGCATGCATTCCTACAACCCTATAGGCCATACAGTAACCCTAAATCCTATAAAAGCCTAAAAACCTCCAGTAAGCTGCTAGGCCTGAGTCGAAAAGCAGGGTTGCAGCTTGCCAGGTCCATTCTTTCGTCAGCTTCGTATACCTTTAGCACAATATACTTTAAAACCACTATGCAATTTGTTTGGGCCCTTCTTTGGCCCTAAACCCTGCAGGTCAAACCGAAGCAGATGTCAGCAATGGAGCTCAAAGGTGCTCGGCACGAAATAGGGTGGACACAGGGTTTCATTGGCTAGGAGATTTACGTGGGTGTAGAAGTTCTGGACAGGGTTGGGGGTTTTACGGGCTTACAGCGGGCTTAGAGTTTTACCCAGGTTCGGGAAGTACATGAGGTCCACAACTCTTACCTCATCCAAAATACATCAGACATTGGGCTTATGTATGGGCTAGGTTGGAGCGCTGCCGACCTTTGCCTCCAAGCAGAGATCCCCTGCAGATTTTCGGGGGGCAGGAGGCCAACCGCTCTGTGTAAATGATGTCCAATGGGGCTCCAGTCCCAAATAGCTTCGGGGAAGTACGTCTGACACCTAGGACGCGTGTTTATGATGTCATAATATGCTGTTGAATTTGGTTTTCAATTGGCCATACAGCAACCTGAAACCTAGGACTTCAACTTAATTTTCAACTGGCCATATAGCCCCATATGGGACTACTTGAGGCTATGTATGCTATACCTTTTTCTAAAAACCTATTCCTTCTTGAATTGCCCAGCATTGGGACCTCTATGGTCGGAGAGGGGGCTGCTGTGATAAATCCCGGGCCTGGCCTGCCGCAAGAGGAGCTTCAATGGGACATCCTGTAGTGACGGGAGCATGCCGCCCCACGAGCACAACGGACAGCAGGCTGGGGGGTTTCAGAGTTTAGACGGTAGTCTCCTTAGGATGTTTTGATCTTCACGAAAGTATAAGCCTAAGGAATTATGAGCAAAAATCTTTCATTATAAGTTTAGGGGGAGTACAGTAGGGCTTAGCGCTTAGGACGAGATCGCTTTGCATGTGAAGAAGTGAGCTGTGTATTCATGACAGAGGCTGACAATATTTCATGAAAAGCCAGAAAGGGTCTTGACGACGGACCTGTAGCTTTGCCAAAATCAGTAGGGCTACTTGTTATTTTCTGAGAGGTATCGGAGTTTGTTTGTGTCTTCTGGCAGGGTTTATGAGCACGAATGCACGTGTGTTGTGGTCCAATCCAAAGCCTTGAGCCCAAGTGGTACGGGTCACCGTTTCCATCGCATTTCCGGATTTTGCAGAAGGAAAAACGAGCACAGTTCACAATAGCTAAATACCGCCTGAAAGGATAGTCCATTCAGTGCATGATTCTGACATTGACCCCTGGCGGTTTTGCACGGAAAGGATTTTTTTGCAAGATGTTTTGGGCCTCCTTTCTGGCAATCCAGCTACTGAGCGTCAGCCGGTCGTGTGGCTATGGCAAACTAACGAGGACCCTTATGCACTCTGGGTCATTGAATTCTGGTTGTGACTTGAAGACCAGTTGCAAGGCACCCATCAGACGGCCTCCAAATACGAGCATCCAAGAAACCTGCCAAATTAGGGGGACTGACCTGATCAGAGAATGCTTTCACGCTGGACCTGAACTGTTGTATTTCTGCGACGCGTGTAACCAAACTGCAGTTGAAGCCTGAGCCCTTTCCATCATGGGTTGGAATGGGCCCCCTTAAAAGAGCCTCCCGAAACCCAAACTCCTGATTTTAAGGATTATTGGCCCGTATAAAGACTAAGAGGTGCCCGTTGGGGGCATTGCGGCCTGTTGCAGTCTAGGGTGGGGTTGGGGTTTGGGGAGCCCATATCAACCCCATGACCTATGGAATGGCTGGCTATCACTCTCCTTCCCTTCCCCCATACATGTGTCAGATCCCATCTGCAAGGGAGAATAGTCTTTGCTTTGTGGTCCGATTCCTTTTGGCCCCAAACACCGTAAACCGCCCGTAATTCCTAAACCCTAAGCTCTGAACCTGAAATCTTAAATCCTATACCCTGAGCCCTAAACCTGAAATCTAAAATCCTATACCCGCAGCCCTAAATCCCAAACCCTAAGCTTTAATTCCACGGCTAGGGGTTTAGGGCTTTCAACCCTAGACCTTAAACCCTACACCCTGAATTTCTGGGTACAGGCGTTGCCAGCATGTCATGCCGTTTCTGCAGACGGAAAAGATCCAATAACCACTAATATAGCTTGATCCCTATACAACCCCAATATAACCCCTGTATACTATAGTAGTTTCCATTTTAATTTCCATTATACCAATACAACCCTTACCCAATATAACTCCTAATATAACCCTTATATAACTTCACCTAGAACCCTAAACCCTCTATGAGGGGATAATATAGCTTAATCCCAATAAAACCCCAATATTACCCCAATATATACCCTATAATCCCAAACCCTAAACCGCATATAGTCCATTATAGTAGTTTCCAGTTTTC
>CAJNIZ010021147.1:74582-85844 GCA_905231905.1 Symbiodinium pilosum
AACCCTAAACCCCAAACTAAAAAACGCCTGAGGAGCCGGAGTTGGTCCTCCTAAGCCCAGAGGGCACCCAAAAGGCACCTGGCCCTTCCGCAAGACGGGTTGAGGGGTATGGGTTTAGGGTTCAGGGTTTTGGTTGGAGGGTTTAGGCTTGAGGGTTTTGGTTGGAGGGTTTAGGGTTGAGGGTTTAGGGTCGAGGGTTTACGGTTGAGGATTTTGGGTTTAGGGTTGAGGGCTTAGGATGTTGGGTTTAGGGTTTAGGATTCAGGGGGATATGACAGTGGCATACTAGGAATACAAGAGGACTCTACTATAATCACCATCATCCCGATAGTCACCATTAGTGGGTGCTGGGGTCAACGAGGTATGGGAGTTGAGGGGGTTACGTACACTTACATCTGTATATGTATGCTTGTATGTATGCATATGTATACGCATGTAGTATATACATGTTCAAAGCTTTCTCCTAGGGGGGGTAGCAGATAAGTAGAAACATATACGCATATATGTACATGTATACGTTCATATATTTATATACATACACACTGCACGCAGATGTCTTTTGAATCGTAACGCATCAAGTACGCAGAGTCAAAGATGGGTTTACTTGGAAACCATATCTTTTTTAAAGGCTTCTGTTTCTCTGACAATGAATCCCCTGCTCTCCCTGACAATCACCGTCTCAAGAAGCTGCAATAATACAGCTGTAGTCTCTTTAGGACTGACTTTTCAGTTTTAATATAGTATAACCTGAAGGAATTAATGGAATTCACATCTTTGTACAGGGATTTAAGCCCTAAACCCTAAAGCGGGATAATCCATGTTCTTCGGCTTAGATTTTGTGCCAGATTTTAAGTCTCTTTCCAGGGTTTAAGGTTTAGGGTTCAAAAGGGTTGAGACATAAATCCCTCTGTTCCTTAATGCTTCCTTAGAGATACCGCTGCCAGTAGTGGCTACAGTGCAGAGCCCATATGACCCGTGTGTTAGGCCAAAAAAGCTGCGACCTGAACTGATGTGGCCTTTGAGTGGTTCTAAGGTTTTGATTCAGGATCCTCAGTACAAGGTTTGGCGTTTAGGGTTTGGGATTTTGGCATAGGATTAGCAGGGCTGCTGTTGAGGAACTGAAGTTACTACAATTAGGTAACCCTGTGATTTACTATGTGCCCATATTGTGGTCACTTAGTAATTTTCGATTCTTTAACAGTAGAAAAGATTTTCAAAATCTTAGCCGCTAGCCTACCCCAGTAATGGAGAAGGAAGATGAAATGGAAACCCTATTCAAGGTTTAGGGTTTGGCCTTTTGGCGCTAAGGGGCCCTTAGCTTAAATCAGGCTGGCTGGCATAACCCATTGTTGGCGGAGGGTTTCCTGAAAAAGTGTATTAAACAGTTGCCTACGCTTCTTGCAGGAAGCAAGGAAAGGTGTAGTCCTTATGCACATGTTCAGGGTCAAGATTGCTCACCTCCTCTGCGCAAAATATCTGGCCAACACTCATCATTGCCCACGACTATGCTTCCTGCAGAACTACGCACGAGAGCCTTATGCCCTCAACCCTGTGAGAAATCTGGCGTTTCTCATTTGACGTTCCCAGAACCCCTAAGCTAAATTAGCCTTAGAACCTACACTAAAAAACTCCTAGCGCAGCCATAAATTCTTCATCGTAGACCCGAAGCCCTTGCAGAGCCTTGTTCCACTAAACCTGAACTGCGCCCTGAGCCCCTAGGCTTACCTTTGGTTAGCAACGAATGAAGGGATGGATCCTTATTATATTGGGGTTATATTGGGGTTATATTAGGGCTGTATTGGGGTTATGTTGGGGTTATATTGAGGTTATATTAGGGTTATACTCCCTTTATAATCCCCAGTAATATTTCTAGTTGCTTCGACTTTCCTCTTTACTCCCCGTTAACCAGCGGTAAGGCATATAAACCCCGTAGTACACTCCTGTTCCCACTTCATGAATCATTCTCTTTTCCATCGTCCATGGCTGCGGTGATATCCCTAAGCCTTAAACCCTAAATAGTTTAAATAGTAGCTTCCATTTACTTCTCCGTTGTGCTCACGTACCCTATATAATCCCGGTCCCTACATAAACCCTGAACCCCAAATTGTAGCTTCCATTTCATTTTGTATTTGATTCGGGTACTATACCTATAGAATGCCCGTATACCCCGTGAACGGGGCTTAGGGTTTGCGTTTCATCATCCATTTTCTTTTTCATTTGATTTCCCATTACTCCCATACAACCTTGCATACCCCTATACATCCCTATACAATCCCATGTAACCCAAACATTAATCTATATTATCCCTCTAGAACCCCTTAGAATTCCTGTATTACTGAGCCCCTATAGAATCCCCATAAAACCCTGCAAAGTCCGTGTCGATCCCCCCTACAAACCCCGAAACACCAAAAAACCCTAAGCCTTACACCCCTAACCCTGAATTAAAACCCTAGACCTCAAACCCCTAAACCTTAAAACCTTAATCCTAAACTAGTAAACCCTAAGCCTTAATGTGCCCAGGTGTTGCACTGGCATGAACCCGCGACTGTCCAGCTCTCCCGAGCACGGCCGGCTATGCTCTTGGTGCTGGACAGCCTTGGGGGCTACATGGGGGTTACAATATAAGGATTATATAGGGGTTATATAGGGATTAAAGGGTAATAGTGAGGTTATATTGGGGTAATGGAAATGAAAATGGAAACAGCTATATTATACTAGGGTTGAGGGTTTAGGGTATATCTTGGGTAGCATGGCGGTTCTAGGGGTTGGATGAATCCTGAACCCCTAAACCCTAAACAGTATAGAGTTACTGTCAACATGCGTTAGATTTATAGGGAGTTAGGGTCCAGGGTTGAGGATGATTAAGGTTTCAGGCAAGAGTGAAGCCGCTATGTTACCAGTGATTTGACGAGATCACCACCACGCAAAAAACCCTAAGCCTAGGCTAGTGAAACAAACTCAGGAGCCCACACGGCATAGCCCCTAAACCCCACGAAGCTGCTGCTGTGTATGAGTATGATATCCTAATCTATGACCTGTACCCTACTTGAAGGTCTTGAAAAATGGAAGTATAACTACGATGCCTCTTATGGTTGCACACATGCCCTAGGCTCAGGCACAACCCGAGCCCAATTCTGAGTCTTAAACGTAATTCTTGCAGGCTGATGTCCCATCCTCCTGCCTACTTTGCAAAGCAGGTTCTTTTTAGTGACAGGCACCATTGCGGTGAAAAGGTTGATATCACCTGTGTCGCCCATTTATGAATGCGAAGGCACCCTTCAGAAAAGTCAGAGGGGGGACATGACTGTTTCTCCAAAACGCGGCAGTAGAATCCCCAACAAGTCCTGCTAATTCCTTTGTACTCCTACCCTGAGAAACCTTCATGTCAACACCTCTTTAGATGTAATGCCAGGATCAGAATTCCGTGTGCAGCAAGGCAAGGCCCGCCGCTTATGCGCAGGCAGCCTCCGACCATGCCCGGTTCGTGCGAGGGTTTGCAACACTCAGATTCTTTGTGGTGTCCCTATGCGGAGCAGACACGCCCTTGGCTTTCTGGAAGAACAGGCTTGTAAAAATGTAAGTGTGCGTTAGAGACGTTTACACCCAGGTACATGCATGTGTGTATACATAAACAACCATACATGCGAGCAGACATGCCTTCATGTGAATGCATTAATTCGCCTCTGCACATTCAAATGCGCACACATATCTCGGTCAGTTTCCAGGCTTGTATAAGCACCCCGAACACCCAACCCTCTCCCACAAAACTGCCTCCAGTACATGGGGCGCAGAAAAATCGTGGGGCGACGGGGGGGGTCTTTGCAGGATGTGGGCTTAAAAGTATCATAACTGTGGCGGAGCCTTGGATGGTTTTGGGCAATGTGGTTCTTTGGGCATGTGGGTGGCTTGGAGTAGATGCCCCCAGGAACCCCAAGCCTGAAGCAAGAGCTTTGAAGCATCCGTGGCTGTCCTTACATACCCCAGTGGGGCTATAGGAGGCTATTGGGATTGGATCCAAACTAGCCCTTTATTGATTGTTCCTCATACGCTGGATTCTTGCCCCAAGCCCTAGCTGAAGACTTGCCGCGACAGGCCCTGTGTCGACTCGCTGCTGACAGCTGTGTGCCGGGCAGGCACAATTTCCCAGCGGCTCGGACCCAACAGATGGGTGGTTGTCAAAATTATGGTCCCTTTTTGGGTACCCTAGATATTAGGTGCCGTATTATATTAGGGACCATAATTTTGACAACCACCCATATGTAGTATAGCCTAGCCTATTAAGTATTATCCACAGCACAGTGCACATGCAGAGTCAGACCTGTGAATAAGTGGCAATGGCTGGTATCTTGATAAGGCGGAGCTGGCTTTCGATCTGAAAAGAGATCCACGGAAAATGTGAGCACCAGTAACAGGGATATGCAAGGGTAGCAAGAGAATTGAGCAGGTTCATTCTAGGGCCAGTTTTCGCTCGTTGGATGAATTTGAGTGGTGCCTTGCGCTATCATTTTTTATGGGGAGTTCTGAAAGATGTCAGAGGCCCATCTTCCAAAGGCGTGTGATTCTGGCAAGTTATCTTGCACGAGAGTTCCAAAGAGCTGACGACTGTTCCAGTTCTCGGAAGATTTGGAGTGGAGGATTTGCCAGTCTTGCTACGGATGCCTCGTGGTGAATCTGAACAGTCAGGGTGCAAGTAGAGGTTGGATTAGGCACTCACCCATGAATAGTGGTATACTAGGAATATACAGAGGCCCTAGTATAATTACCATTTTTTCTCTGGCTCACTATTAGTGGGTGGGGCCCAACCCAGAGTAGAGGTGGCTTCCAGGTGCAAGCGGCACCCTCCGTAAACCCTAAAACCTAAACCCGAAAATGTACACAATAAACCCTAAACATTACAATTGAAAAGGTCCTTGTCAGACAAAGGAAGGCCCTTGGTGCAGAGCTGGCCTGGGGCTGTCTTAGGCCAAGCCTACTGGGGGTCCTTAGCCGCTTAGGGTATAGTCACCCTTCAGTAAGAAGATGGGGCACATGGGGATCTTACTAGAATATATACCCAGCCATATTCTATCTACCAAAGGGGGACTATAAGGGTTTAGGGTATTCAGAACTGCGAGGCATTGGTTTTGCATGCCAGCATCAATGTTGCACAACGTGTCTTTATAGGCCTTTACAGGGGGCTGAACTAGAACCCCACCGCTTGTCTTGAAGTTGGAGAATTTTCTCTTCTGTCTCCATTTCGACAAGCATCCAGAAGCGGCCAATCGCATCATGGTGGACCTCTTGCCAGCTTATGAAGCTGCCGAACCCTCGTTTCCCAATCCGTGCCGGCTTCCAACTTTCTCCAACCTCTCCTTCGTTTCAGTATATTCCGGCAAATATTCACGATACCGCGTTGGGGTAGGCCCAGAACCTTTTGCTCGGGCCCAACGTGTGCGGCATTTTGGGAAGTTTGAGTCCAATTGATTACCTTCATGTTCCTGACTAAGACGCGCTGCATGCGCTGCACAGCCTGCAGTATCATTGGCATTATGCACTCGCAATCCTCTTTTGCACTTGCATGCCAGGAAAACGGTGTGACAAAAAATGGATCCCTGCTGGTTGATTCAGGACCCGCAAACCCTAAACCCTAAGCCCCATTCTGCTTATGTCCGCCCTTGCTGAGGTGGAGCCTTTGGGAAGACGCCCGGAATCCCAGCAGTCCTGGTAGTTGGGCTCTGTATAATCATAATAGTAGTGCATAATAGTAATGATAATAACAACAGCAATAGTAGTAATAATAGTGCTATAAGTATTGCGGAAGGTCAGGACCTGTTGAGGCTTTGGATGTTCAGGGTAGTCCAGGTGAACATCGACTTTGGAACTTGAGGGGTGGGCAGTGGCATCAAGCCAAACTGGTATGCAAGAGTAGGTTGGGAATGTGCGTGTGGACTGAGAAGTCATACAACATTGACACTTATACTTGGAGTCGCACTTTCCTTGGTAACTCAACCTATTATCCCCAATGGCCCCTACTATAGCGGCATAATCCTATTCCTAAGAAGCCTTACTAAGTCAAGAGCCTCCAAGTTGTTAAGTAGAATCAACGATAAGAATGATCTGTGTACAGGGGTTTGGGTTTGATTGAGACTTCAACTGGGAGCATCGATTTTGCTGTCTTTCAGGTCAGTACCATAGGTGGAGCATCCTAGAATTCATCTTTAAACATAATTTTTTGGGGATTGGGACTTAGGGAAACCTCATCCGAGAAAAAGGAAAGATCTGAGGTGCCGTTGCGAACTCCGCGGAATGTTCCCTTCGCGTGGCTGAGTTCAACAGGGCACTGACCAATGGTTTTGAGACATGGGGAGGCTTGGAGAGTGACATCCGTAATCTCCATTTTGCGGCCTTGGTTTCTAGGCGTGTGCATCTGCAAACGCTATCTGGAGTGGGGTAGTCAAGAGGTTCTAGAGGCTTGCATAGGTCTGAAGGTGTTGCGGTGGACAGACTTTGCTTATTTTCTTTACTACTACTACTACTACTAATACTAATAATACTACTACCACTACTACTACTACTACTACTACTACTATTATTATCATTACATCACCAGGAATAAAGTTTCNNCTTTCATGTTGCGGAGGACGCGGAGCATTTTCAGCAATATTTTAATTGTTCCAGACGGAGGACTTGGTGGAGGAGTCTACGGGGGAAGGGGGTCTGCCCAGGATTCGTGCAGAACTTATGCAGGGATGTTCAAGTGCGACGAACTTTCGTCCTGCCGCAGCGTGAATTTTGCTGCCGATAGTCGACCTAATTGCTGTGTGTGAGACTTGCTGGGAGGATGTTTTGGTGTTTGGTCAGAAGGTTTCTAGCCTTAAAACTCTGTGAAGGGCCTCAAGGACAGTAATGTGGGGCTCGGTCAGAAGGTTTCTAGCCCGAAAACTCTGTGAGGAGGCTCAAGGACAGTCATGTGAGGGGCCCAACAAGATTTTCAGACCTCAAACTCCTTTCGAAATGCATCACCAGGAATAAAGTTTCTACGGGGGAAGGAGGTCTGCGCAGGATTCGTGCAGAACTGATGCAGGGATGCGCAAGTGCGACGAACTTTCGTCCTGCCGCAGTAGTATTATTCTTACTGCTGTACATTATACCATTATTGCTAATCATTACTATTACTATTAGTTTGATAACTATTACTAAGGTTTTTGGCGTCTTGCATGAGCTTTCATGGTTCCTACATACCCTGTTTGCAGTCGCTCTGTAACCCCGTACGTATAGCACACTTCGTAGTCCAAATTCTTTTATTCCCTACCAACTACCAGCAAGCTTGAGGTTGAAGTCCTGAGCAGCAGCATGCTGCCTCCTTCTGCAGCATTGAGGAGTACTTCTTTGTATGGGGCAGCTGGTCTGGGGCTTAGTTGGGAATCCACAGATTCAGGGTGCGTTTTTGCAGATCCTTGAAACTAGAGGTATACTTGATTGGAAGGTACCCCATTCGGGGAGACACCCCTTATGGGCACGTGGCACAAGGCAGACCTGCACAGTCCCCAAACATGTAGCATGTTTAACGTGCATTCCAGCCCCCAGAAGGGACCAGATTTATGTATCCAAGCTGTGTGCTTGGGTTCGAGTCGATACTCTGAAAATGCCTTCACTCATGTAGGGCTTCCTGGAAATGGGGTCTCCCAAGATAATCCCAGGAGTAGTATGTAGAGGCTAAAAAATGGATGCCTGATGCCGAGAAGCAACACTGTTGACTTAGGTGCAGCTTGCCTGGTTGCTTGGTGGTGCAGCGCCTTAGTTTATTTGGCTCCGGGCTCAGGTGACTCTTGTCTTTGCACCTTTCCAGGCTGCATGCGCCTTTCAAGGCAGCTGCCGAGGGCCAGCTTTGCCTTGCCTTGCCTGGTTGTGTTGGAGCCTGTGTGCCTCACCGTGGAAGTACTGCCCATACAATTTCTAGCGGTGGACATATTCCAGCGGTCCCTGAGACGGTTTCTCACCTTTAACGCACCTCTACTAGTCACCTCCACCTGCTGAAAATGAAGACTTGCAAGGTTGCCAGCCTGCCGCTTGCATTCTACTTGTTTCCTTATCTGCAGCAAGTTCAGCAAGTCACGTTTAAAGCGACTCGGCTGCATAAAGTTGGCGCCCAAGCACGTAGGCTGCCTGATCTCATTTCTCCTGTATTTCGTTACAATAGAAAAGGTTTGTCACATTTACGCTGTTACAAGACATCTGCCATTATTAGTATATGAGAGCTCATCCAGCCATTCCTCGCCATTCGTTCAAACCATAGGCCCGAAACCTTAGAACCTCCTTACTAAGCCCTAAACCAGACCCGCTTTGACTCTGAACCTCCCTGAACTTTGTATCCGACCAGCCATCTGATGCATCCCTTTCTCTGCTGTAAAGCTTTGAAGCCTTCCAATCTCTATAGTTATAGCAATAGTCAGAGGAGTGGCCACAGGAACGATAGTGAATAGTATCAACAAAAACTAGTGTAGAACAAGTTTTGCACATAATTCATAGAGTCTCATGAGCACAGTAGCTGGTTGCCTACCAACTTGTGCTGAGCCTTGAAAGGAACAGTAACCGTGGAGTGCTAGAGGGTAGAGGGCAGAGCATGAGGGATGTGTTTTCTTATGGCAACTAGGTAACCCTTCTTGTGATCGCAGTTGATATTGATGATATGGTCGGTTTCAGGTTGTCAGAGATTTGGTCTCTGTCGTGGTGCAACGCGCCCCGAGTATTCAGAGCACTTGAAAAAGAGACCTGCCAGACTTTTGACAACCCACCATATTGCTGTTACAACTTGAAGTTGCTCTTGTTCTATTCTACTCCGAAAAGTTTTTTTGAGAACTGGCCCGCAACCTCCATGAAAAGTGCACCCTCACAGCTATATACCCTTACAAAGAGAACCAAGCCCTTAGGGTTTGTGGCTTAGGGAGCCCAAAAATCTAAACCCAACCCTAAGCCCTGACCCCAGACTCTAGACATTGGCCGCAAACCCTAACCCTAAATCCAAGCTGTAAGCTCAAACCCCTTTTTTGGGAGCCGCGATCTCTCTATGTTGACAGGAAGTGTGAGCCTGAGTTGACTGGATTGATTTTAGTGCTGCCTTGGCCATGCAAGTGGCAAAAGGCCATCTCCGCCTGATTCCTTGCCCTGAGAGCCCTAAACCTTACGTACATATCCCTATAACCCCTTTAAAGGGACGTAAGCAGAATTATTAAGCCTACACCCTAAGACCTAAACCCTAAACCCTACACCCTGAAACCTACACCGTAAACTCTAAATCTAAGCCCCAAACCCTATAAACCCCCCACTATCGTAGTTTCCACTTTCTTTTCCATTCTCCCAGTATAATTCCTAAATAACCCATGTATAACCCATAATAAT
This sequence comes from Symbiodinium pilosum, assembly GCA_905231905.1. Taxonomy (NCBI): domain Eukaryota; class Dinophyceae; order Suessiales; family Symbiodiniaceae; genus Symbiodinium; species Symbiodinium pilosum. Next base: position 83,961 of record CAJNIZ010021147.1, read on the forward strand.
CCCAGTTTCCACCCAATATACCCTAAACCCTAAACCTTATATAACCCCAATATAGGGGTTCCCATGTTCTTTTCCATTATCCCCATATAACCCCAATGTACCCTAAAGAGAGCACCTCCAGGTTCAAAAGCCCAGATCTGAGGCTGAGCAGCTGGTCAAAGCGGAGCGTACCTCGCACCAAGCCTCCCGGTGTCAGGGTTGAGTGTTTAGGGTTTAGCAGTAAGGGCTTTGCAGTTAGGGCTTAGGGTTTAGGAGTTATAGGGTTTAGGGTTCAGGGTTTAGGGTTAAGGTTTATTGTGGCTGCTTGAGGCCGTTCAGGGGTTAAGGGTGTAGGGGTTTAGGCATTTTATAGCTTAGGATTGCAAGCAATTTTAGAGCGTGGGTTTTTAGGGGTAAAGAATTTAAGGTTTAATGAACTTAGAGTTTAGGAGTCCAGGGTTTGCGGTTCCAGGTCTCGGCTTCCCATCAATCAAATCCAACGTCGCCGGCCTAGCATAGGCTCAAAAAGGTCTAGGTTTGGAGTGCACAGGTTTAGGTGCCTTGGGTTCAGCGAGCTTTCTCATGTACTCTTGAAAATTTATGACCTGCCGTTCAGTGCTGGCTGGCCGTTAGCATTACCCAATAGACATGCCTCTCCCTATTCGCGCGCATCGGCCTAGCGAAATGCTGGGGCGGTTGTTGCGAACCAGACTGATTGTTCATTTCCTGCTGTTCTCGTGCTGCGTGGTCCCGCACGCAATCAGCTGGCGGGGGGGGCGTGTGTTTGAACTGAGGACACAAGCCCGCATGAGTGATGGTTCCTCTCATGACATGACAGGACCCCATAAACATTGAACTTTGGAAGCACGTAACGAATCCTGCCCTTAGCAGGCTCAAAAAAGAGCTTGAGCCCGTACCGAACATGTGTTTGTTATTCATGGGTCGGCATTCAAGTGAAGCCCCTGAAGCCCGAACCCACAGTCCCAATCCGCAACTAGTCGAATGCTGATGCCTCAATCCATATAATCCCGGCCCAAGGTGAAACGCCAAAAGTTTCGTACACTTCTCGATATGAGCGCGTTTATGATATCATGAAGGAACCGTGCCACCCTGCAACATGCCCCAAAAAGTCGGTGAACCAGCAGTTGCCTAGCAGTGCCCCGAGCCATGCGGAGGCAAAAACACCCAACACAACCCCTCAATCTTTCCCGCCAAATCCTCGACTCTAGACCCTGAACCCCAAACACAGGGAGCGTGGGAAGAGCAAGAACAAGGGACTACAGGGTGAATGAGCAGTAGTGAGAGTTGTAGCAGCCCAAAGACAGAAAAAGTCCAAAGAGGTGTTAGAACAAGAAGAGCCCCAAACCTTCAACCTTTCACACTGCACTGGACCCGATCTACCTACATATCTGTTTACTTACCTACCTATGTATCTATCTGTACATGTTCATACATGCAGAGTATGTTGTACAGACGCAGACGTGCATCTGAATACACGTATGTGTGTACGTGTGTCTTCCATTACCCTGATGGATACCCTAAGCTGAGCCCTCAACCCTACACAATAAAGCGGTTGAGGTCGCCAGCTCTTTTCCCAGCACGTCTGCGCCAGAGGCGCCTTCGTCGCCCTCATCGCCGCCGCGCTACTCGGGCACCTGGATCCTGGAGCCTAGGCTTTATATGGCATCTAGGAACATACATGTATGTATATATATATATGTGTGTATGTTTATATAGATGCATGTATGTTTCCCTATGTATACCTGTATATATCTCTACATATACATACATGCATACATGCATACATGCATACATACATGCATGCATACATACATACATACATACGTACATGCATCAATACATACATACATACATACATACATACATACATACATGCATGCATGC
>CAJNIZ010021158.1:0-22433 GCA_905231905.1 Symbiodinium pilosum
TTAGGGTTTAGGGTTTGGTACTTCAAAAAAGTTGGGTCCCCACCCTACACTTCGGCCCCTAAGAATGTCAAGAATACTGACGTGTGTTGAATTTTTGGCACTATCGCAAGCAGAGGTGTGTGGCATTATCGCCAGCGGATTGAACATGAGGTTGTATTCAAGCTAGTAGCAACCCTCAACCCTAATTGTAGTTTCTCAAAAGAGGGCGACCCCAATATAGACCCAACGTACTATGATCCCTATCAAGCATGGGGAACTCCCCAAGAAGGGACCCATTATTTGGGAAGCTCTCAAAATCATGCAGTTCAAGTGAGCATTATCATGTCTGCCGAGCTGCGCTCCGCCAAACCCTACACCTAACCGCTCTCATCACTTTTTTGTGCTTACCAGGACCTTCCTTGTACCCTGCAATAGGGCTAAAGGTCCCTAATAGCGGGTATTTATGCTATAGAGAGGTAGATGGAGTGTCTAGGTATAGACATCAAGGGCTGAAGTCGGTAACACCCTAAACCCCAAACCCTAAATCTACAGTTTTAGCCAGGGCTAGAAGCAACCTGAAGGTCCCTTAGGGGTAAAGCAGCCTTTTCACTATTAGATTTTGGGCCATTCCCCGCTGAAAGGGATCTTAGTAAGGACGGTAAGGAGCTATCATACCCCTTATTACCTAAATCCTTAACCCCTAGATCCTAACTGTTACTGTAAGGGGGAAAGACCAAAGTTGTATTGCAACCGTGTGCATGCCAAACGGCATGTCAGAGCTAAAGGATTAGGGTCTGGGGAACCTTGACACGAACACCCCAGCATCCCAGAGGATAGGCTGGGTAAATCCTACTCATGCTGACTTGGGATGGTGGTAGGGGGGGGGGGGGCTGAAAGAGGTTTAAGTAGGTTACAGTGTGAAGACGCTGTCTATTTTTTAGGATTTGGGACCTTGACAGAATCGAGGGCGCCTTCTTGTGGATGTCTCTTTTCAGACTTCTGCCCCTGCAGGTGTGACGGGGAACAGCACATAGTGTAAAGCAGGTATTGCATATAATAACAGTACATATAATATGGACTGCTAGAAGGATCCCTTCTCTCACTCCCAACTACTTGTCGGCTGTTAGTAGGGAATGGAGCATCGGCTGGAGCGGTCCCTAAACTAGCTTCCATTTCGTTGTCCGTTCTTGCCTGGAACCCTAAACCCTAAACCGAACCACCAACACAACTCGTGGCGACTTGTCCCTGCAGTCGCTGGCCATGGCCTTGGCAGCACGCGTGGCGGAGCTGCCCTCGAACAAGCAGGTATGCAGTGCTCAGCCTTAATCCTGAAAAAGCCTACCAAGGGGGGCTGCATGGGGGGGCGGTAATCTGAAGGGAAACAGGGATCCAGTAGTAGCCGCCATATGCTGCACATCCTGACCCCTAGAACCCATTCCCCCCTCTCCCGCCTTGAGTAAATAATTCATGTCATGCGCTGGTAGGTTTTTTGGTTAAGGATGCTCACCTCTGCTTCAGGAACTTTTCCACTTGCCGTAGACATCCATGCCCTGGCGCCTGCATGTTTTGCAGGGCTTTGCAAAATTGCTGCTGCAGCTGCCACAGTAATTAGCCTGGTTGTTGATATCAAAGTGATAGCTCTGACCTGGTGTTGGGTATTCATCTGCCTGAAGGAGAGGGTATCTATCCAATACTTTGGCCCTAATTAGTGACGGTGTCTTGGACCAGGATCAACCCTTTCTTTTATCAAGTAGATCTCCCGAGACTCTAAACCCCATATAACCCCGTTATAGTAGCAGTGTCCATGTTCTTGTCCATTATCCCAATATTACCCCAATATAACCCCAAACCCTTGAATAGGCTTGGGCTGGATTTCAAATTCATGCAGACATGGCCTCCTTCTTAGAGCGACCAACGTAGAATATGGGGTTATAAAGGGATAATTGGAAAAGAAAATGCAAACTGCTATAGTATAATAGGGATTATATAGGGTTTCTAGTGGGATAATGGAAAAGAACGTGGAGGCTATTTATTACCCTAAGGGTCCAAGTACCTAATAATCATATACTTACCCAAAACCTGTATGATAATTACTATTACCTAAAACCCAAGTACCTGATTATTGGGTACTTGGACCCTCTGGGTCCCTAAACCCTAAACCCTAAACCCTAAACGAATATCTGGACACGTGGCCAGGCCATAGCTCTGAGTGTCGACCTGCGAGTGTTTCGCACTGCCGAGTTCTCAGGAGGGTGGTTGTCAAAATTATGGTCCCTTTTGGTAACCCTAAATATTAGGTGCAGTATTTTAATAGGGATCCAAAAAGGGACCATAATTTTGACAACCACCCAGGAAGAGTTTTTCTTTTGGAAGCTACCATCCAGGCCCTAGCCTTCACAGATCCTTTTCACCATGCTTCACACGGCTTAGGAAAGAGCTTTGATATTCATTACCTTCCGTCTTTCATTGTAGGCTGCGCTGCAGGCTGTCATGTTTCTTGGTACAGGCTCCGGTTTTCGAAGATCCAGAGGTGTTGAGCTGCTGCCTTTGTTTTACAGGTGCCTTCTTACGGGTTGGATTTCACGAGACGTCTTCTGGTTCATGGCGCAGGCAAGCAGGCACTGAAGCAAGCACTGAAGCAAGCAAGCAGCATCTGCAAGAACATGTTCATCGGACCCTTTGTGAGACATTGCTTGTCGAGGTGAGGTGGCACAGACTGCTCAAGGCAGCCTATGCTGTGGCCATGGCACATGAGTGGCAGGCTGTGCAGCTTGCATGAGTGGTAGCATCCCCATACTCAGGGTAAGCTGCTTGTGGCATGCTTCTGGCTAAGCAATCATTTGTCAGACAGGTCCCAACAAATATAGGGGCCTAAGTAGTTTCCAATATTATGGTTCCATATTCCTTGTAAAAAATGCTCAGGCCTCACCATCAACCATCAACGTACTTACTACGTTCCGCTGACTCTCGAAGCAGGGTATGGGGCCCGCGGCGGGTTGAGTACCCTATACTAAGCCCTGCCCCCTACTCCACTTGTCAAGCCCCAAAATAAAATTTCTGAAGATGATCCCTACGTATTGCCTCGAAGGGATTCCTATACTTATCTCCAAAGGCCTAGGGTATGCCTTTTGGTTAGAGGTTCAGCGCCCTCAAAACATGTTCAATATGGGTTTCGGGATTCCATGTTTCAGGTCTTGGAAGGTTTCGGTGGATTGGTCTTTTGTTTGTGCTGCTTCTTGGAGGCATGATTGTGGGACTCCACTTTTCATGTCACTCTCTTTGTGTTTTACATCTGATTCTCCATAATTACCGGTAGTGTGCCTCAACCCTAGACCCTAAGACGACGTATCCCCTATAACGCCATTTGCTCCTTCACCTGGCATGTTGCCAAAGCATCAGTTCATGAGGCAAGCTCCTCCTCAAGCAGACCCTAAACCCTAAAGCCTAAGCCTTGGGTCCTGCCCACACCCAGCAACAGTTGGATGATATTTAGATTCTCGTTATATATAAACCCATTAAAAATTACCCCTATTACAGGCTGTTACTGGGTGGGGGCAGTACCCAACCTAAACCCTTTCTCAAGCAGACGTGCCATAGAGGGCACGTCCTGCTGGACTGAAAACGTTGCCAAGACCCCAAACGTGCGTTCTACAGGGGCCTGAATAATTACCAAGAATATCATTTGAGGTTCATTTGAGGTGGCTCGTAGGGGTTACAGGTATACTTGCTACACCCCTGACCCTCCAAGTAGACCCTGAGCAGTGTTTGTGCCGAGGGCTGGTTTGCAGTCTTCAGAAGCTCATGAGAACAGTGCTGGAGCAAATAGCATCCTTCCCGGCCATGCAGACACAACCCAGACTGTAGGCATGTTGCCAAAAAATACCAGTCCCCCTCATATAGCAACCAAAACAGCAAGATCTTTGTTGCAGGCACTCAGAAACAGGTATCACTGATGTCTGCAGACCCCCGGCATGGGCTTTCTCAAAATGAGCCCTACAGAATCCTCAATCTCGTTATAACTCCAGTAGATCCCTATGCCTTGAGGCCATTATGCGCAGGCACTTGCTGGAAACAGAGCCAGATATCCACTGGTGCGAAATGGGCAGGTTTCATAGCCTATTACGGACTTGGTAGAAATTTGTGGATCATAGTCCACATTTTGGACGGGTTATAGTCCCCCTCAAGTAGATAGGATATGGCTTCGGGTATATTATAGTAAGATCCCCATTTTCCCCATATTCTATCTACTTAAGGGGGAGTATAGGGTGTTGGGTTTAGGGTCAAACCTTAGGCAGTAAACCCGAGTACTTGAAGCTGACCGTAGAAAGCGCTGCGCCATGGCATGCTAGCATGAGCTCCTATCGCTTCGCCAACCTTCTGGGCACGTCCTACAAGGGGGGCGGCATCCAGCCACTTGCTGGCAAGGAGTTGATCTATGGGATGTTATGGGGGACTTCTGAAAATTTGGGGGTGAGGGATGTTAGAAAATCTTCATCTATTTGGACTTGAAAGGGTTTCCGGAGGTCCTCATTCAGGATTCTGCAGGGGTCCTTGCAAGAAAGCCCCTTATGCAGTTTGCTTACAATTTAGGATCGTGTTCAATGGGGTCCTTCGAAGACAGATTGGATTTGCTTGGGAATGCTTAAAGGGACCTTGGCCCGTTAACCCCTAAACCCTAAAACCCTAAACTCCAAGACCCTAAAACCTAAACATTTAGAACCCTAAACCCTTTGAAGTGTTTGCCGGATCGCAATGTTTCAGGTTTACGCCTGATGGGAATGTCCTGCTTAGCCCGGTCGGCAACCGCATCAGTGGTGTGGACCTGGTGCAGGAAACCCAGATGGTTTAGGGTTTGAGGGTTTAGGGGTTTAGTGTTTAGCGGTTTAGTATAGGGTAGCTACCAGAATTTGCAGCAATATCGGGTCAAAAATCCCCGTAGTCCCGGTAGACCCGCTGCTGCGTCTGGGACCCGCCTTCCGATAGTTAATCAAAGCGAGCACCACGCCCTACTGTAGACAGCAAGGCCTTTCCTAATCAAACCCACAGCAGGACTCTACACAAGATTCATTGCAATCGTTGTTGTGTTTCCTTGAGCTACTGCTAGTTTATAATCACTTTTGGTACTGCTTTTATACCATATGACCCATACGGACCCTTAGGGACCTTTGATTCAGCTTACTTGTGCTTGAGTGAAAGTTAGGGGGTGGATCACTACAGTAAATCGTATATACTCAGTTGCAAATATTTTTTTTTTCAAGTCCCCGACTCCGAGTGCACCAGCATGTGCAGGGCCGATCTGTTACGCTGGCGCCCGAGAATCGAGAAGATGTGGCAGTGCTTGCGCTGACTCAGGCACAGGGGGCTTGTACGCGGATTGTGCGGAAGTGTTGCTATCTGCTTTCGACCCTGAAGTGGTTCATGACATGGTGGATGCCAGTTGCTGAAGGAAATGCCTGAAACGCTGCGATACTCAAAATAGCCATCGCCCTCAAGGATGAATGTCTGAAAAGATTCACACAGCAGACCATACATAATTCTTGAGAAGAATTCTCAGAATCCAGTGCTTTCCCTGCGGTAAGGCTCTCTGGGGAAAGTTTGGGCTTTGGGGGCTTAGCATTGGGATCCCATGATGCGCGCTGAAGAGCTGCAAGGTACTAAGCAGCAGTGGGAATCCCAAGTGTCCAGGACGCTCGCCTTCTGCTGTCCATCGACGTGCATGGCCATGCAGCTCAGCACAAACGGGTTTCCCCAAATTAGTGGTGCCTTTCTGGAGGTCCTTATAGGCTTCTAACAAAAGTTGTACTCTGCTGAGGTCTAATTATATTGGGGTCCCCTGATTCTGGGCAACCACCATAAAGGGGAGCTTCCTAAAGACTGTGAGGGGCTTCTTACAATCGAAACAATCCCACGTCAGATTCTTCAAAAGCTTGCTTCCTAAACCCCAAAAAAAGTGGTCCTTGGAAAGTGCCTCACCCAAAAAGCCCAACAACTTTACGGTTTATGGAAGCTGTAAAGCCATGTGGTCAATAAGGTAAGGAAAACGCCTGAGACCCATGGCCATGTTACCTGCAGGAATACTTAGCGTATTGAAGCCTCGACTGTTGCACTTGTACATAGAAACAGTTGCAACCCAGGTACAACAATCAAGTTATTACTGGGTGAGAGCGTATAGTCTCGTTCCATTGCTATTGACTATATCATTCGTGTTTCAGAGCATGCCTAGCTAGAAGCCCCAAAACACCCGCTAGTCTAGTCGCGAACCCATAAACCCCTAATCCCCCAGGCGTTGCTCATCAATTTCGTCCGGTGCAGCATCCTCCAAAGGATCAATTTCAAGGCCCGCGTGCAAAGTGCCAAGTGGAGCCCGGACAGTCGATGGCGCCTCGTTGGCATTCAATTAGTTTCTGTTTATGTGTATTACTTTTCCTTCTAAGGAGATGGAATGCGAGGCATTTTATGTAGGTAAGTAGAGCTTCCGTCTAGAACAGAGACTGCCTTGCCTTCAATGTGTAGCTGAATATCAGAGAGCTGCTTTGCAGTTTGCAAGTGCAATAGGGTCCCATCCCAGGGGTACCCCTGCTTAGAGCCATTCATGTCCTAAGCCCTAAGCCCTGAATTTACGTATGCTCCTCCAAATCAAAGGCTCCCTAGGGTGCACACTTCAGCCCTTACCTTCAACCCTAAAACCTAAACCCTAAGCTCCTGTTTTCATAGACCCCTCAGTTGGCTTGCGTTGGCGGCCCAGGCTCATCGTGAGCCACGGGAGGAAGATTCAGCTGTGGCGGTCCCTTGCATAGAAGATATGGGAGTTTGTCCGAAAGGGGGTGGCCTCTAGAAACCTAGGCATCTACAAGACCTGCGGAGGATTCCAAGGGGAAAATTGTGTAGAAGGTCACATATTCAAGGTAAGCTTGCTGCGGTGAAGGGTCCTGCATGTAGCTTTTAGCATTGACGATGTCTGGAGTTCAGGATTTGGGATTTAGGGTTCGCATAATGATCCCTTTCCCATAGTGAAACACGCACCGCCCTCCAACATGAATTGCTGCTGCTGATGGGGCGCCAGTGGCGATGTTGAGTAGACCATGAACCTTAGATCAATAAACCCTGGACCCTAGAACCCGAACCCTAGACCCGAAACCCTAGACCCTTAACCTAGCCTGGCGCTGAATCCTAGGACACCGACAGTCGAGCTCGGCTGGCAGTTCGTGAAGGACGAGCTTAAGCCCGTGGCCGTTGTGGTGGTGCGGGTTCAGGGTTTTGGTGGTTTATGCAAGCTATCGGCAGACCATCCAAGCGAGACGCACGCTAGAGATGCCCAGGGCACCCTCACATAGCAGAGGGTTACATCCAAATTTAGGCATTGCGCCGTCGGCGCTCTGCCCTCACCAGCCTGTTGTACTCATTCCACACCATGCGAGAATTGCGATATGCAACCGGACAAGGGGTTGAGGGTTTATGTTTTATAGGGTTTAGGGGTCTAGGGGGTCAGGTTTTAGAGGGTCTAGGGTTTAGGCATCGTAGGGTTTAGGGGTTTAGGGCCTTAGGGTTTAGGAGGTTGGGGGTGCTGGTGGGGATGGTGTCAGAAGCGGTGATGGTTTCGACGGTGGAGGTGGCACTCCCCCTCTTGAAGCAGAGACACCCCGTGGAGTCAACATTGATAACAGCCTGAAATTTGAATCATCCTACTTGTACCTCCGGTTTCCAGATGCAATAACCCCTACATGCCCCACATAGATGGCATACCTTGCTTAGAACCACACGTTCAACCGCCCATGCGTCTGAGAGTAGGAGCGAATACTGGCCGGGCACCACGATGATGTGGTGGACCTCTCGTGGAGTCCAGACTCCCGGTTTTTCGCATCCTCTTCCAAGGAACGGTTTAGGGCTGCTGGGGTTTAGGGCTGACTTGAGGTTGGAACACTGCCGAGCTAACCCCGTCGTAAATGGGACCCTTTAGGTCATTTAATTTGCCCTGCAGTGATAGCCCCTAAACATGGAGCTAGCAGGGCCACAATTGTCCTTTCCCAGACCCCTGGGAGGATCTAAAAATTGGATCCCTTATATAGACCCACTGTAACCCCTATATTTCCTCATAATATGGTTTACCATATGGTTCTAGGGGATCTAATTTTTCGATCCCTTTGGGGGTCTGGGTTTGTAGTATCCTACTGGGTGAGGATTGATCCAAGGGATCCTTCTATTTTAGTACATAGCACGAGATAGGGGCCCCAATATAGACCCAAAAAACTATAACACTTATTATGGGGACCCCCACAAAATGGTACCCCTCATGTTGGGAAAGCCTAAACCTTAAACCCTAAACCGCCTAAACATTAAACCCTTAATCCCAGATAGCAAGCCTAAGCCAAAGGACCTCATATTTCAGGGTATAGTGCTACAGGCACAGAGGGACAGTGGCAGGGTTAAGGGAGGCCTCTAAGGTTCAAGCTGAGGGTGGCAGGCTTACGGCCCAGTGCCCAAGGCTCACCGTGGTAAAGGTTTAGTGGTTTAGGGTTACTGTATATAGGGGTTAGAAAAGGGTTCAATAGAGATTTTCGGGTATATATTAGGGTTGTATAGGGACAACGGAAAACACAATGGAATCTACCATTTAGTGTTTAGGGTATATGGTTTAGGGGTTAGAGTTTGGGCTTTTAGGTTTTAGGCTTGTACCTCAAGGGCCCTTGCAGCAACTTTCGGTAGGTACGCTTCTGCCTCATGAGACAGATCTAGCCAAGTAATTGGATTCCTTGAGGCAAAGATCTGCAGGAAGGGTGACACCATTTTTTGAGGAAGCCTTAAGGGATCCAGGGTAAAGTTTGGTTATTTCGTATCCCAATTGGGAGCCAGTAGAGAGGAACACTCACTAGATCCCGCCAACCCTCCAAGTTGGAATCTAGGTACCCCAATAGTACCTTTTTCCCCTTTTTCTCATGGGGTCCCCTTCTTACAGCTGACCATGTTCAAAAGAGTACCCATATTATCAAGGTGTTACTAGGGAACCTGGGAATTTTTTTACGCAATTTTTGCAGGGGGTTGTGTATGAGGCTCTCGCACGCCTATTTTCCTCCAGCACAATGGAGGAAAGGATCTCTTTTAGGAGCCCCCATATATTTCCCAATGTTGTTGCTCCTGTTCCATTCCCTAAGCCTGAGCACGTTGACCCTTAGCTCTAAACTTTTTGTATTTCTATAAACCTCCAGTTTCCATGTCAATGTCCTTTTGATTTTCCATTGTTTCACTTCCTGCTAATTTGAGAACAGATATCTCCGTAAACTGAAATATCAACCCAGTATCTGTTTCAGTTTCATGGTTTGTTTATTTGATCCTCCTCCATCGCAGGGGTGATATCCCTAAACCCCCTGAACCCTTAACCCCTAAGGCCCTAAACCCTAGTCCCTAAACCCTAGCCCTCCCAAAAAAAAACACAAAAACAAGCACCATACCTCAAAACCTCCAGAACCTTAACTCCACCCTAAACCCTAACCCCAAGCCTTAAACTCATGCAGTAGTATGAGCAGGACGGAACGGTACGGCTCTCCGCCGCCCGCCGACTCGAGGGCTTTCAGCCGATGGCCCTCCTAGAGTCTGGGATGAAACAAGGGAAGATTTAGGTTGAAGGGTTAGGGTTGAGGGAGCAGGGTTTAGGGATTAGGGTTTAGGGATTATGGGGTTTAGGGATTAGGGTATAGGGTTTTGGGATTAGGGTTTAGGGATCAAGGTTTAGGGATTTAGGGTTTAGGGATCAGGGTCTAGGCCTCAGGCTTTGAGGGTGTAGGCTTTGAGGAAATAGGTCTACCTGACGGGATAGATACTACAGAAGTAGAGGACAGAGGCTAAAAAACCAGAAAGCGCGCTGTAAAGGCCTGGTGTTGAGCCTAAACCCTATACCCTGGCATGCTGCTGGGACTTGCAAACGATCACCTATCGGTACTAGGAAGCAAACGCAGATTTAGCATGCAAGCCCATCAGCGAGGTACCAAAATCCTCGTCCATCTTAAAAGTGCTGATATTTGGGGGAGCCCAAGAGTTTTCCACTGCACCTGGGTTTCGGGTTTAGGATACATTTCCCGATATAGTATCATGCAATGCTAGAATTCGAGGAACATTTTATGTTAGGGTGGGTGGTGGGTTCATTATTGCGGGGATTCATTGATATGTTCATGCTTATTCCTGGCATTCTACAGTAGCGCCCTCCAGCGCTAACCCCGGAACCTCTTCGAATTACTTGTTTGTTAATGCTATGAGTGTGCATCACTAGTCTTATTAGTAGCTGTACTATTATTATGAGTATTTATCCTCCGTTTGCACTGTAAACCTTGACGTGTTCAACAATCGCTTTACCTTACAATCCCTCCAACTCCAATCCCTCAAGGTCATGAACCCAAATAGCTTAGCCTTAGCCCCTAATGCTTTATATCCGGCAGCCCCCAACCCTGAACCCTGAGAACTAAACCCTAAGCCCTGTCATCCATAAACCCAAAACCCTAACTCCTTGACCAACAGTAATTCCGAAACCCTAAAACTTAACCCTAAACTCTAATTCCTAAACCCTGTGCCCTAATTCCTAATCCCTAAACAGTAATCCCTAGTCCTTAAACCTTAAAGCTATATATATGTGCACATATATAGAGCAGCCAAGCCAAGGAGCATCGCAGTCCGGCACCTGAGCCTGCAAGTTACGGTCAGAAGGATGTAGGATAAACAGGACTTTAATGGGAACATAGAACCCCAGCTTAGGGTTTAGAGTTTAGGGTGAGCCCCAAGAATAGTGTCAAACTTTAGTAGGAATATACCTACCAGGTGGCCAGGGGGTTGCCTGTTTTGGGGTTCAAGAATAACAGTCCCTTCATAGGATGTGTAGGGCATGGGGTAGAAGGCTAGCGCTTGGGATTCAGGATTTGTGTGACTTACGATGTTTCAGGCGTAGGGCTTAGGGTTTAGGGCTTCTGGGTAGGACTTGTAGAGCTTATGGGGCTTAGGTCTATGGTTTAGGGTTTAGAGTGAAGGTAGACCGCTTTGGCTTTAGGACGGCGGGTTTGGTGGGGACGCCAGTGGCCAGGGGAATATTAGCCTACAACTTGGCCTACTTTTTGGGATTCCTTTACCGGGCCCGTGCCCGGGGCCTCATGTCCCTACCCCGGTAGGGCTTCATGTTTAGGAACCCCCCAACCCAGTAATAGTGACTACAAGGGATAATAAGGATTAGACTAGGGTTCTTTTACGTTCCTATCATGCCACTATGACCGGGTGGGGGGGGTCCTCCTAAAGTATATGGAGTGTGTGGCTTAGGTTAAGGGCTTGGGCAAATTGCGGGGAGAGCTAAGCAGGGTTAGGCTTACCTTTGGTTAGCCAGGAATGAAGGAATGGATCCTTATAGTAGTCCCTATATAACCCATTGTAGTAGTTCCCATTTTCCTTTCCGTTCCTTCATTCCCACCCTAAACCCTAAATAGTAGTTTCAGTTTTCTTTTCCATTCCTTCATTCCCAGCTGACCAAAGGTAAGTAGGTCCATGGAGTGTGATGAGGTGTAGGCTCGACCTGTGAGTGGAGTTGAACTCCAACTTCACAGCGGCTTTTGGACTTTCGGGTTTACGGTGTTGGTTTCCTTGCTTTTTCTTGTAATAGTGTGGCCACGGTGCCGCGGAACTTCAGGTGTTTGCCTTTCACAGTCTCTGACATGCTATATCTGAATGAGCAGAAGCCGGCTTTGGAAAGATGTCGAAGTTTGCCATCTAGGAAACTAGGAACCCCCTCAGGCAAAGTGCGCTACCCCTCCCCTAAACTAGCATTGGAGACCAGCATTTTTTCCAGAAGGCTTCACGTTCAATCGGGAAGGGAGAAGGACTTTTCGCTGGTTCTTTGGCGGCTTCCCGGGAACCAGGGGTCCCACCCCCCTGCTATACAGCCAAAAAATATCCTTCCAAAACGGAACCTCGGAAATCCGTAAATAAAGCGGTTGTTGCGGTGCAGCTGTTGACAGGGCTCCAGTGCTCAAGCTCACATGTGCTAGAATCTAGAATCTGAATCTGAACATTCAACACCCCATAAGCCATTATCAGCCAAGCCTTCAAGAATTGGCGGGGTCCCAAGATTCTTTAAACCCTAAACCCTAAACCTCTGAGGTTTTTGAACCCAGGTCCTTAACCTTGACCCAACCTCGCATTTGGGGCTTTGTGGCTGTTTCTGATCTGAACCTGACAGGAACCCAAAAAAGCTGACAGTTCGTATAATCTGAATTTCCTCGTCTGGGTGGCTGTTAAAATTATGGTCCCCTTTTGGATCCCTATTGTAATACAGCACCTAATATTTAGGGTACCCAAAAAGGGGACCATAATTTTGACAACCGCCCTTTTGTCATTTGGAGAGGCTCAAGCTTTCAGTGGGGTTTCTGGGGGTGTCTGAGGAGGCTTAGGAGAAGAACCCGCCAAGTCTTGCTGAAAACGTAAAGGTAGCACATCCCAAAGAGCTCGACTACATACTGGGTTGCTGTTACAGAACTTAAAATTAATCACCAGGAAGCCATATTGTTTACTATATACCTATATTATGGGCAACTTGAATTTAAGGTCCTTCGCAGCAACCCAGAAAAATGGGACGCAGGTCAGAGCGGCATTCTTCTCGAACGACATGCAGTACTTGTTCAGCATGCGCCCTGCCTTACTGCCCAAGTCTGGAGTCATCTCTTCTCATCAGTGACATTAAAGGGTTCACGCATGTATACACGTACATACATATCCACACATGTATACCTATATCTATCTCTACGTATGAGCATATACATACTCATACATTCATGGGCAAAATCAAATATCAATGGGGAGGGTGTGGGCGCGTGACGCAGCAGGACAGCAGGGAGGAAGAACGATCGTTTGACCGCGGAAGACACTCAGCACAGCTAGGTTCCTTCCTAGGCGCGGTGCGACTGAGGAAATCAACGCCTGCATCGTGGGATTCCCAGCCTTAGAGGCCTTGTTCCGGTGGCTAATGGTACCCGAAGCGCAGAGGGAAGAAGCTCCATTTCCAAACTTGGGATTCCTTCTATACACCCCCAAACTATCAAACTACTAGAGTCCTCATTATCGGGATTCCCAGAAAAGGACAGCAAATTGGTGGAAACATGAAGCGTGCTGGCTAAGGTCTCGTGAAGGCGTTCTAGACGCTGGGCTTCAACTTAGCGCACGTGCGCCGCTGGTGAAGCAAAGCTGTAGGGTCCCTCCACAGCCATAATCCTCCCAGTCGTCTTGTATGTAATGAATACATTCCTCTTTATTCCTCATCTGGCTGCCAAGAACGTCAAGCATTGGATGACTTCCTGCGTGCGCCCCCAAAAGTGGCCCCCAAGGCTTATTGCAGGTAAAGGGAGAGTGGGGGAGTGGGCCCCTCAATACCTAGACATAAACCGGAAGAACAGTACTAATATTCACTCCCCGAGGGCTTACGGTTTAGGGTTAACGACACCTCCCTGTCAAAAAAGGTTTCGGCCAAGTACACGCTCAAAGAGGGTGCGGCCAACGATGAGGTCACGCGGCCATTTCTCAAAAGGATTGTGTGTATACACATACACATGTACACTCAAGATGCAAATTCACGTACACATACACCTGCACATACATGTAAACAGTGGTCGAAGCTGTATGTCCATGTGTATGCGTACATGGTCAAGAATACGGACACGCGTACACTTTCAAGAATACGGACGTGCATACATCTGCAGCTGTACTTATGGGCACAACAGCACATGTTGCATACAAATATGCATGTGCATATATCCAAGTAGAATTTTCGCTCTCTTTCTCTCTGTCTCTCCCCCTCTCTCTTTCAAGGGGTAAGTTCCTTGTGTCGTAGGGACACCCAAAGCCGTCTCATCAATTGTTGCGGTCGGGGCAGGGGGGATACGAGCAATACTGTGGGGTGATAAAGGACTGCAGAGTTCCCCGCTGAAGGGTTCTAGAGGACAACGAGCCCGTAGCAATTATCAAGCCGTTACGCTTCACAACTGGCCCTTAGCTACTTGTCAGGACTCGTCCACAGAAGCTCGTTTCTTTCATTCTCAGCACCCTAGCCCCTATATGTCTCCCATAGAGTCCCAATATATCCCCTATCCACCCCTTTAACCTTGAAATCCAGCGGTCATGAGGAGAGCGAGGGCAAGCTCCTCTACTGCCAGCCCGGCACGTGGGCCGTAGAGTCCAAGGCTTACTGCCAGCAGCCCATGCACAACAAGGCAGGACAAGACATGCTAACAGTGATAGGAAGACTACTCAATATAACAGAAGCAGTAATGGTAACTGCAACAATATCAGAAACAGTAATAGATATAGTAACTGCAATAGTAATGGTAACAATAACTGGAGCCCATCTCTGCTAGCTGACAAGAACACCCCCAGATAGACCATGCTCGCATCCTTTTGCCGGGAAAGGTGCTCGTTGTTTGGGAAAGCACAGTCGGATTTCTTTATTGTCCAACACCCAGCAAGCCCCCTCACCGTGGCGCTGATCGAGCCGTCTTTGGGTGGGAGCCGATATCGTCTGAACGACATTGCCAAGATTAAAAAGAGCACTGTCTGGAAAACGCGTTGACAGCGGTTTTGTTTGAATCAGCACCTCCCCACAAGCGGATTTTGGCTGGCAAAAGTTTGGGGGCAGAGGCGGCTAATTCGTCACTTCCTAAGACTAAATCCTGTGCCCCCCAATGAATATTCAGTTCCAACAAAGCACCGGGCATATAACATACAATACATATGTACGTATATTTGGGGGGATGACTACAAACCTTGTGCCTGACTTGAGACTCGGGGTGGTCAAGATGCTTCTGCTTCAGGAAATGAAGGCAAGAGGGAGATCTGCGAAATCCAGTTTTTTTGGTTCTTGGCCTTAAAAAAGAGAGAAATCCACTTTTGTTGGTTCTCGGCCCCCGAATGTTTGCAAGTGCCACATAATCTTTTATTGCTACCCTCCTCTCATGTTGACTTTCTGATGATTCGCATGGGTTTCTCAGTCTGCCCAGGATGTGTGGTCCATTGTGTCCCAGCTACTCAAGCGATGCTAAAGGTTCAGGGTTCAGAGTGTAGCAAAGAGGTGAAATGTGATAGCCACTTTTGGAGACGTCCTTTTTTTTGCTTTCCCTGGCACCGTTGAGCAGAAGTCCTGCGCATGCCAGCCAAGGATAGTGTCCCCGCATGGACACCCGAGAACCCAACAGCCCATAGTTGTTTTCAGGCGGCATGCCTGTTGTCCACAATCCTATTGCGATTGAAATTGTGGCCTTAGAAATTCAATAACGACTGACGCGCATAATTGTCTAAACTACCGGAAGGGAGGATGTATAGGGGATTATATAGGGGACTATTATAGGGGTTATATTAAGAGGTTTAGACAGTGGGTCGCATGGCCGGCCAGAAGGTCATACGCTGCGCCTTCGACGGCAAAGCCCAGCTATTAGCGGTGCCTTGCCATGCTAGTCTTCGGGCCTCGGGTTTGGGAAAGGGCTTTGGGTTTTAGGGTTCAGGGTTTGGGGTTTAGGGTTTTAGAGTTTGGGGTTTAGGGTTTATAAGGGTTTAGGGTTTGGGGTTTTTGGTGTTTAGGGTTTGGGGTTTAGCGTGTCGGGTTTGGGGTTTAGGGTTTTAGGATTTGGGGTTTACGCTTTAGGTTCAGGCTTTAGGGTTACCCGTGACCCATTCCAATAACCAGCTTCATAGAATAATGGATCATACCTACTAATGAGGGGGACATTGCCCTTAAGCTGGAGCAATTTGGATAACAGGTGGGGGTTCAGAAGGTTTAGGCTTAGGATTCAGGTCTGTTAGAGCGGCGGTGTTCTTCAATAGGTTTTGTATTCACATGCTTCATTTGAGTTCCTATAATGATGATAAGCCTGGGCTCAGCGCAGCAAGCACGTAGGTTTTCACCTGAGCTTTCCTTGTTCAAAATCTTGCTAGGCTCCATGCAGGGCATTGAGCCCATGGGGCTTAGAATGTTATTGTACCATAGCCAGTCAGGCCTAGAGGATGCTGACGCAAGCGCCCTGTCTAAAGCTTCTGACACAAGCCCCCCCCCCCAAAACACGACGCTCAGAATTTGTCTGCTGGCATCATTCCGCGCAACCCTACACCGTAAAGCCTTGAAGCCTAAATCCTAGAGCCCTATGAAGCCTAAAGCCCTAAATCCTAAAAACTCTAAAGCCTAAACCCTAAACTTGTCCCTGCAACTCCACCCTCTCACACAAAGGCCCTGAGCCTCCTGCATGCTTGGTTGTTAGTAGGCAGTGAAGGAATGGAAAAGACAATGTATCAGTTCGGGATTAGGGAGACTTTATAGGGCTACTATTGGAATCCATGCCTCCTATTCAGTAAGAAGCGGAATGCGATGTAGAATCACTAAAGAGGTATGATCTCCTTATAACTTCTAGCCCCTAAACCCTAAACCCAAATTCATGATCCCCAGATATCCCAAGGGTACCATACGAGCTATAATTCAAACTCCTTCAATAGGGTTAAGTAGGAGACTATACACCAGAGTATTATAGGGGTTGCCACGGGGGATACTAGGAGTTTAGATTATAATGGGGATCATTAATATTATTACTTTTGTTATCGGAATCATTCTGATTTCCATAGATAACCATAGGGTACCCCCCCCAAAACCCTAAACCCTAATATGAGAGCAAGGTAGGCTTCAGCGCGGGAGTGCTGATGCTGTTTGAGATGCCGGCCCTGCAAGCTCTTCAGACATTGAGTCTTGGCCTTCCCTCGCGCCGAAGACCAGGGTTTCGGGGTTAGGGTTTGCTTACTTATTTTTTTTGTGAGATGTGTAGGGGTTAGACTGTTTTCCAGGCTTCATTTGGGAGACAGGCTGGGGTATCACCGTATGCTACCGTATGATGGCTGTTTCTGCGTGGTAATAATGATAATAGGCTATTGACTTGTAAGCCTGCATGATGCGAGACACTCACTTTTTTGAGATGCTCACACAGTTTGATTCCGCATGCCATAAGCGCCAAACCCTTTAACCGCTGAGGAGCCTTGGTCAGGAGCCCCTGGACGCAGTCGCTCTGGGCGCGAATGGCGACTGGCTGGCTGTGGGAAGTGCTACTGGGTTGCTGTTAATAGGCTCTGGCTCAGGATTTAAGGTATTGGGTTCAGGTTAGGTTGAGTTCTTCGGGTTCATGGTTTTGGGGCTTAGGTCAAATTACCCTAAAGGCCCTAATGCCGGCAAAGAAACTGGCATGACTACCATGTCATGTGAATGAGCTTGACCTCCCCCCGGGAACCTACAAAGACTACAGTCCTTTCACAGGGGGCGCCACGTGGAGTTGCATGTTGACTGGGGGAAGACGAATCAAGTTTCCATGGGTACTTTGAAAGAAAACGGAAATTCCTGCACAATGTAATTTACGCCAGGGCAAGGGCTCGAGGAGTGCTAACTTAAGCTGCCAAAGGATTTAGTACACATCGTTGCCATGGGAAGTCCCTTCATCATAAGTTGCTGTCCTGGCGATGTTAGGCTGCGGGTAGTATAAAACAACAGGACTTGCAGGAGGATCCCAAACAGTAAACCGTAAACCCCAAGAATATACTAGGAATATAATGGGAGTGTACCTACCAGGGTCCGCATATTCCTAATCTATTTCTACTAGAAACCCTAGACCCTTTTGTGGTTCCCTATTCCTACTAGATTCTTAGGGTCCCCATGAAGGTCCTTTCATAACCCTAAACCCTATAAGCCCTAAACCCCAAGCCCTAAACCCTAAACCCCTAAACCCTAAACCCCTAAAGCCCTAAACCCTAAACCCTAATCCGCCTTAGGATCTTATGAGAACAACCAAGGCTGGAACTGGGCAGCTGCTCGTTTGGGAGTGGCGTTCCGAGACTTATGTGCTGAAGCAGCAGGCTAAGGGTTTATAGGGTTTAGGGCTTCGGGTTTAGGGTTTATAGGGTTTACGGCTTAGGGTTCAGGGTTTAGGACATAGGGCTTAGGGTTTAGGGTAATGTAGGGTAGGCGTTGATCTTAATGTGCGCTAAACGGTTTCTACAGTCAGGCTTGGGGCTTTTGAGGCTGCAGAAGGGTATACTAGGTATATAGGAACTGTGTACATGCCAGCTATAACAGCACCAGTTGTGTAGGGAATCTAGGATTCATGTCCTGCACGTGGCTCTAAGCCCTTAGACAATGGTCCGCAGTGTGCTCGCCTTATTTGTTTCAAGTCCTCCCTTCCTGCTCCCAATTCCTAGTAAAGACCTGAGCGTCCAGCTCAAAACCTGATAATACCCTTCCCTTTATAAAGAACACCCCGCCCCCAATTACTAAACATTCTGTGAAATTCCTTCTTAGATACAAGGGTGCTAATTCGGCGGGGTGTTCTCATAATTTTCTGGGCCCCCTCCCTGCTCTACATGGCCTGCCTGGGAGGGTCACCACTATGGCGTGCGATGCGTTGCCTTCTCCCCGGGCTCAGTGTCCATGAAGCGCGGCAAGGCCCTTGCTACCGCCGAAGCAAGACCCGAGGACGAAGCGGCGGAGGGACGTATAGGGCTTAATTAGGATTTAGGGAGGAGTTCAGGAACTAGAGTGTTTGGTTTAGGCTTTGAATCTGGGCTGGCCCTTGATTTAGGGAGATCTTCATGGTCCTCATAATTCGCTATTATTTTTTTGGGGGATACCGTAGCGGGGCCTGACTCTTTTTCAAACTGCACGAAGTTGGGATTGAGTGCAAGATGATGTGGGAATTTCTCTCGAAATCCACACGTTGTGCTTACGGGCCCAGGCCTACAACCCTCACATCCCCAGTCTCCCCGGGTTGCCTTGATTGTCAAGAGACTTTCACAAAGGAATGTGTGAAGGAGAACAAACGCCTTCATAGCGTCGAGTAGGATACTGATCGGGATTGTAGGGACGCTGCGCCAATTCTGGCTAACTCGGGGAGTACAGAGGAATAAGCGGCGTAGGCTGAGAGGCTCAAGACAATTTTTTGTAGTGGGCCGAGCTCAGGGGTACCTCGTGACTCGGGTAGGCATATGAAAGGCAAACACAAATTAAGATCATGGTGGCACAAGAAGGGGAAAGGCAAAGCTGCTAACTCGTACAGGCCGTAGCATTCAAAGGAGTTGCGGCATTGTCCGCAAGAAGGCGCATCCTGAACGCTTGCAATTCGTATGCATGGCGCTACAAACGAAGCCCCAAATACAGCAGCAGATAGGATAGCAGCATAGTGACAAGAGTCACATTTAGACTTGTATTGGGGTAAAAAGCCTTGTTACAAGTGGACGTGCAATGCTGCTAAGTACCGCGTCTCCAATTTTGTGTTCTGACTCTGCTGGCATTATTCTGGCTGGAGGAGCATGAGGAGTGGCATGTTATAAGACTCTACGGTCCAGAGGACATTGAGAAACACAGCCCATCAACCCTGAACCCCAAGCCCTACGTCCACAGCCCCAAACCTTTTTTCTAAATCCGAAGAGTACTATACATCTTTGTAGGGAATAAAGGAATAGATTTTATGACATAGGGTTTATGTTTGGATTGCATTCCTTTATTCCCTACCAAGAACCAGTACGTAATTCACAAGTAGAGGACCGCAGCAGCGCCATTGGAGGTCGCCTCCTTGCCACAGGTGGCTACGACGGCAACTGCAGCAGCAATGGGCAAAGGGTAGGTTTCAGGGCATCTGGTCTGCGGACAATAGGATTCAATTCGGATTTGGGATTTGGGCTATTTCTTGAGGGTTTACTGTTGATGTGAAATCTCCTGCATGGCGTTAGTCTGTTGTGATGTCAGAAGCCCCAACGTAGAAGGTATCTAGGGTCATGTGGAATCCTAAACCCTAAACCCTAAGTCGTAGTTTCAGGTTGAATCGAAGGGCTCTGGGCATGCCAGGCACAGGAGTTCAGGCGATTGGTTTAGGGGTTTAGGGCTCCTCTGCTGTGCATGAAAGTGATCCCGGCGCTAAGCTTCAGGCCGCTGGCGAAAGGGTTTAAGGGGTCGGGTTGAGGCTTCAGGTTTAGAGTTTGGGGGGGCTATGCAGGAAGAGCACTCCATGATTGAGGTGAGCCTGTGGGTAGGTGCCGCATGAAAACAAGGAGTGTAGATTCAGGATTTAGGGTCTGGGCTTTAGGGTTTGAGGCTTGAGGGGGTTCAGGGTGAGAAACCAGTTCATTGTTGCTGCAAAGCCTAAGGAGGCATATCTAAAGTATTTGCGACCTATGGTGGTTTCCATAACTCAGGGGCCCCAACATACACCCCAATATATGATAAGCCTTGTTATTGAGACATCGCAACAGGGACCACTAATTTCGGAAACCTCATGTAGGTGATGGTACACCCAGGGTTCTGAGGTTAACGTTAAATGGAAAGGCCCAAGTATCATTCAAGTTGAGCGTTGAGGTCACAAGTTTAAGCATGTCACTTCAGCCTCGTAAGGGATGGAAACAGCTTATCCTAAGATGGTAGTTTCCCAGAATAGGGGGACCCCAACATAAATCCCCAAAATCTACATCCTTTACTGTAGGGATCTCCCGAATGGTACCCCTAATTTGGGGCCCCCTAAACGCTACAGATCATTATGTAACCCTATATCCTTTTGAAAGGACCCCTAATTTTGGGAAACCCTCCAGTCACCCAGGCAAAGTTAAACTCTTCAACGCGCAGAGTGGGCTTTGCTTCGTGACCTTTGCGGCGCTTGGGAACCCAAAGGAATAGGGTTTAGGTTTTAGTATTTAAGGTTGGCCTCGGGATCCAATGGCTTCAAGGTTTAGTGGGCCTTTGCTCCGGGCTTCACGGTCTTGACACAGTTTTCTACACAAGGGTAAGTCACAAAAGCTATCCACTTCTGAAAGCGACGTGGGCATCTAAGGAACACACAGCTCCAGTCAACGCCATTTGTTTCACACCTCAAGGGAATGCGGTGCTTAGCGCCAGCCGTGATGGTTCTGTTCGTGCCTTTGACCTCCTGCGCTACCGGAACTTCCGCACTTTTGCAAGCCCAGACGGCCTCTGTCAGTTCTCCAGCGTGGCTGTGGATTCTGGTGGCGAGATTGTGGCCGCCAGCGCCACAGGAGGAAAGTATGCTGTTTATGTGTGGTCCATTCAGACCGGCAACATCTTAGAGGTGCTCACAGGCCACACGTCACACGTAGAGGCCCTGCATTTCTCCCCCTCGGCCGTTCATCCTGGTCAGCTGGTCAGCGCAAGCTGGGACGGGACGCCAGCCTACTTACTAGTAGATTTGTGTTTCCTGTAGAAGTTCCTTGGATACCTGCTTTCGGGGCAAGCACGTTTTTCATGTTTTGGTCAGCAGCGTTTCATATTGATTATTTCTTATGACCTATGAGCATTACACTTGTATACCCTCTGAGCTGCATGAGGGGCTACCAGGGTTCCTTGAGCTACCATAGTGGGCCTTCTAAATGGTTGGGCAGCGTTTATACTACACATGCTTAGCTGGGTAGAGGGGAAGGATCCCAACAGCAGCCCTCATCTAGTCGCATATTAATACCTGTAATAATCATCCCACAGTTAGGCCCAAACAAGGTCGGGTGCTAAATGCTTATTTGTTGCGTTTCCAAAAATTAGGGATACTATTTTGGGGTGGTCCATATCCTGGTTTTAGAAACTGCCATTTTAGGCCACACACACCTTGCTCAAAACCTTAAACCACATAAACCCTAAGCCCATCTGGGAGCTCAGGACACTCAACGTGTGGGATCTGTATGCTGGAACCAAGGAGCTTCGTAGTCTAGGGATTAAAGTCAGGGTGTAAGGGCTTTCGGGTTGGGGCTTCAGGGTTTAAGAATTGAGGGTATACCATGGGACCATTAACAGTGGATATTGGGGTCCTTTTGGTAGTTTAGCATAAACATTGTCGCATAGTCCCTACGTAGTATCTTCCCTACTAGGAACCCATGTCCATTGACTATGTGAGAAGTGCTGACTGTCGCTCGTATAGGAGTCTGGCATATAGGAATCCAGCTTCTTCCTGGCATCCGTTTACTGTGCCACAAAGAACACATACTCATCAAGCGAACACGTGTAAGCAAACATCGCCTCAGTTGCTTTCGACTTGTGTTGACGGATAAGCTCACAATAGTACCCTGCACCCTAAGCATGAGGCCCTAAACCGCAGCCTAGAGCCCACTCCATCACTCTTAACGAACTACCACTAAGCAAAGGACGGGGTTGCTATTAGGGAACTAAACATCAATTGCCGCTATGGGGAAGCCACATTCTTCACTGTTATGGTATTACACCTTAAATCCTAACTTCAACTTTCTTAACTAAAGGGACTCTACTGGGAATCCCAAACAGGGAACCCCAAGAATATAGCAGGAATATAATAGGAATGTACCTACCAGGGTCCTTATATTCCATTATATTCCTGCTATATTCTTGGGGTTCCCTATTTGGGGTTCCCAGTAGAGTCCCTTTATAAACCCTGAACCCGAAGTGTAAGCCGTGC
>CAJNIZ010021158.1:22533-50139 GCA_905231905.1 Symbiodinium pilosum
GGTTCCCAGTAAGGTCCCTTTAGTAACAGCAGCCTGAAAGGGTGGCTCTGCTGAAGCATTGCAGTGCTCCTCGAGCGTCGTAGCCGTGTGCTTCGACCCACGGGGGAGCTTTGGAGCGCGCTAATGATTTATAGCCCCCCCTTAAGTAGATAGAATACCGCTTTGGGCATATTATAATAAGATCCCCATATACCCCATATACTATCTACTTAAGAGGGACTATAGGGTTTGAGTTTAGCATTTCGATTCTTGACAGGCTTCAGGGTTCTGATTCTTGCTCCATGTAAAGAAGGTGCTTAGGCAAACCAGACAGACGTGATGTGGTTCCATGTGTTTAGGGAGCGTTCAATGGAAGACTCCTGCTTCCCACAAGGTGTCAGGTTTCACAATCACCCAGCTAACTAGGGCAGTTAGGTGGCAACCATGAAGTTGGCGAACATAGTGATGTGTTTAGCTTTTGCTAGCAGCTAGTTAGTCTGCGTGTTTTTTTGTCCCACTTTCGTTCTTGTCCTTGGCTTCTCATTTAGCTTACTATGCTGAAGTCGGCCCATCAGGATTCTCAAAATTTGGGCTATAGTCTAGCCTCCTGAAAAGGGGATTATATAGGAGACTATTGTTATGGGGGACTATTATAGGGGTAATTAAGGGGGACTAGGGGTAAAGAATATAGTTCATTTCCGGCCCTCCTACTGTCGGACTCATCACTTACCTCTGGTTAGCAAGGAATAAAGGACTGGATCCTTATTGTATCTTTATTATCATTCCCAATGGTATAGTAGTCTCCAGTAGCAGAGTTTCCTTTTCCATCTGATTCTATTCAGTTTTTCCTACTGCAAACAAACCCTAATCATTAAACCTAAGCCCCACTATCCCTAAAACCTAACCAGAAAGAAGACAAGGCCATGAGTGTTTTGGGAACTGTTCGAATCAAGTCTCAGGAATGACCTCTGCGCAGCCGCATGCCTCTCCGGGCAGGTTGGGTTATATGAGATTCTTGGGGACCAAAAGGGTGTAATGGGGTTCTATAGAATAAAGAAGTTTGGGGAACCCCAACCCCCCCAAAATTAGGACCCTACGACTACCATATGATGGTTACAGGGTCCTGATTTTGGGGGATTGGGGTGCCAAAACCCCATTATTGCTAAAAGCTTATAAAAGGGTTATGTAGGGTTAATAGGCGAACCTTCAGGTTCTGTTTTGGAACGTGGTCACTGCACAGAACATCGGATCCATCGATGGCATTCGCGATATTCAGTACCTCGGTTGCCCATCTATAGGTTACTTCCTGAATGTCAGGTCGAGCAGACGGAAAAGGCCCGAAGCAACAAGATGAGTGCGTGTCGATTAAGGGTTGCGATGTACACCTGCACCTTATGCATCTCGAAAAGGTAGTTTCCCCAAATTAGGGTACCCCAATGTAGACCCCTAACATAGTATAGTCCTTATTATGGGGACCCCCAAAAAGGACACCCCACATGTTTCTAATTTTGGATGCTTCCTCCTGTCTGGCATGGCACCTTAGCACCCTGGGAGTTCCTACTTTAAGTTGGGTTTTGTGGTTTAGGTTCCAAGGTTTAGGGACACTCTATGTTGCAAACTATTTTGCAGTGGGCAACTGAAAGATGCAATGCCTCAAGGGATCTTGTACTTAAGCGCTTCCTTTTAACTATGTGTTCAACACGTGCTCTAAAGCATGGAAACCATCCATGTAGGTTTAGAATGCTCCAGAAGCCCTGCCCGAAACGCTTTCACAACCCTAAAACCCTAAAGCCCTAAACCCTACAAAAATCCTTGTTTTCCTTTATAGCCACTATTGTTATCCTAATCTCTACACCCCAAAGCCCTAAACCCTACTGCATATCATCCTCCAGGAAACCCCCCCACCATCCCCTAACCGTGGACCACCTGAGGAGTGCCAGACACTGGAAAGACATGTTCTCAGCAGTGAACGAGCGGGGCCTGAAGCCTGGAGGCGGCATGAAGAAGAGTGGCCCGGCAGATCTGAGGGGGGTTAGGGTTTAGGGTGTATGGTTTAGGCTTTAGGATTTAGGGTTTAGGGTTCGGGGTTTACGGCTATGGGGGTTTCCCCAAATGCACAGAATACCAGACTTTATAACAATTTGTTCAATGCAAGAAGCCATTATTGTGGCTATGTGTGAGGTCTAGGTGAGTTTAGGTACACAGGTTAGAATTTGCCACTGGGTGCGTAATTGTTCTACTTCATATCAGGGTCATACATCTTCCCTATGGCTCGTCATGGCCCTGAAGAAAGATCGGATGGCTGCTCAACATCGAGATAATAGATGACATTTGTGGATCGTAACCTGCTTACCTATCCCAAATAAAATGTACGGTATCCCCTATATGCCTTATGTGAATCTAGTTCCATTTCATCTACCACTCTCTTTTGAATAAATCTTAAATCTTATACAACCCCTTATAATAGCTTTTCCAAGCATACTTAACATACCCACAAAGCACCCTCCTCTGCAGGGCGCCCTGCGGACGGCGTGAACCTCAACCAGAGCCCTGGTTCCGAGTTTTGTGGTTCCCTACTCCCCTCCCCGCCCCCCACGCCTACTGGGTTGCTGTTATGGAACTTAAAGTAAGTTATTGTATTTTGGGGAAACCCTACTATTGACTTATATACCCATTATGGTAACTTCATTTAAATTCCTCAACAGCAACCCAGCATACTGCCATGCATCCCCCACTATAATGGGGGGGACCATGTTGATTATTATATATATATATACACATACAAATATATGTATATCAACTATTGTAACTTAGTATAAGTTCTTTAACAGGAACCCAGTGAATTAGGCATGTTTTGGGCAAACTGTTGCTAAATAAAGGGTGGAGAAGCAGGTAATCTTCCCACATAGCAGCCTTGCAGCATGGAAATTTCCAAGAAAGGGTTAAGGGTCTACATTAGGGGTTATAGTCAGGGCTGTATATAGATTTTAGAGTTTAGGGATTCTGGGGAAGGCTTTCATACATCCTTTGGCGTATACTTGAGAGGGATCCCTATTGTTTCAAAGTCCCATGTAGTGTGGCGCTTGTCTTGGATCGCAGTCCTGCAGTCTTCCAGAGATAGGGTTTTCACTCGATCTTCTACTTGGTGAGATTAGAATGAACCTCCCTTTGAACCCTTGCCTGGAGATCCATTCATACATGCGACCTCCCTTTGAACCCTTGCCTGGAGATCCATTCATACATGCGACCTATACCCGTAATTATACATATAACCCAGTTACAAGCCTCCTGAGTCCCCAAACATGCACAAATATGATGTGTGTATAGGAACTCCAAGTTCAAAGCCCTAAGCCGACTCTCTGAGCTGGCGTTCTGTTTCCCAGCTGGTTGAAGAACATCCATCCGCGGAGCCTCAGAACCGAATCACTGAGTACATGTGGCCTCGGTAATACTAGATGTTGTACAGGTTTTGGGAAAATGTATTCTTGTCATTGTGACAGCTCGGGCTACCGTTTCAATTCTTATCTCCCGGTTTGCTGAGTACGAAGGCGTAGGATTACCCTGGTCCTTCCATATGCATCCCCTCACACAACCTGTTCGCTGAGCACCAAGTCATAGCACTTTCCCACAACTAGCAAGGCCTATTATAAGCCTTATTAAAAGTCTAATAAATCCCAAAACTCCCATGACTCAGGAATTTCAACTCCATCGCCTACGCGCGTAGTGGGGAGCTGCTGCTTTGCTCATCCCGGAACTCCCCATTTGTGTCGCTCTATGCCCCTTGGAGCAGACTAGTGGACTTCAGGTGCATGGTAGCGTGGTGCCACTGGGGCCTCCCCACCCTGAAATCGGAAATCCCGCGTTCCAAAAATCCTTTCTGGCCCTTGCGACGTAGAAACTGTTGAAGCGCACTTGCACTAGCTAGTTCCTCCCAGCGACATGCATTTTCAAGCAGATGCATTGCAAGGATTGCTGAGATGCTCTTTTGGTCCGGCTGTGTAGACCAGGACACTTCGGCCTACACCCTTGCAGCGCGGGTGACCATCACCACAAACCGTAGCCTCAGTGGCGTGCAGTCGTTTCTGAACAGAGACTCGGCCGTGCCAAAGCCCTATAACCGCCCATATAAGCCCAGTCTCCATTTCATGTTCCATTATTTTTCCCTTTGGTTCTCCATAGTTAGCCGTCGCAATATCCCTGTAATGTAACCCCTTGACGAGTCTTGTCTGATCTGCCTGGGCTCTTGAACTGCTTAGTACGTGCATCGAACCTTGGAGCGTCAAGTGCAGTTTCGCACTCCGGTCTGGGCAACATAACTAGGCAGGGAAAACCAAAGACATGATTATAATTCTAGGTGGCACTAGTGTTTCGTACCTCGCCGCAGTACAAGCCTTATAGCCCCTCCAGTATGACCCCCGGCCCAAGTCGCGCACCCTGATACAATTCTTGTCTGATCCCTAACCCTGAGGGTCCAAGGACCCAAATAATAGGGTTTTAGGTCAGGTCCCAAATACCATTCAAATTAGAATGTTTGGGGCGTAAAACCTTATTATTTGGGCCTTATATACCCCCTATGTATCCCCCTATAATCCCTCTAAAGGGACCCTATTATTTGGGTCCTGGACCCTTAGGGTAAACCCCAGATAGCCCCGATGAATCCAGCTGAGCAAGGCAAACTCATGACAGAAGCTGGCGCACCATGGCAGCAGTATGAGCTGTCCGACAGTGATGCCGACGACGTCGAGGCCATCCTGCAAAATCTTTAAACTCCAGGAGTTTAGGATTTTGGTTTAGGGTTTAGGGTCTAGGGCCAGGGTTGGCGTGTTATACGTTATAGGGGAATTGCCGTGGTCCTAGTTAGAGAATGCCCCGTGTTCCCAGCCCGTCCCCTCATGGTGTTTTCCCCATTCGGGGATAAGGCCACAGCAAAAATCTTTGCTTTTCATAAACCGTCTTTGCGCACTACACATCGCTACACGAAAGTACCCAGACCACAAGCCACAGGACCGCGGCGGGGAGTGAGGGTGAGAGGTTACTCGGTTTCATCATACCCTAGCTATAGGCCAAACTCCTTAAAGGGGGTTGTATAGGGGAGTATTTTAGGGACTGTTTGGGGGGTACTATAGGACTTTAGTATAGCTCATATCATTGCCCGGGGGAGGATGCCGTCCCCAACAGGCATGCGCCATTATTGAGTTCGCAACGTCCGTCTCGCACTGTGCCCCAAAGATTCCATGCAGGTATATAGCCTATACTTAGGAGCCAAAGGGAATCGCAAATGATTTCTGTGGGGCCCAAGTATATATAATATGGCTACATGGCCCCTTTGAGTGTTGTCTGACATATCACCCCCTAACCTCTTACTAAACCGCGCTGAGACTGAAGCTTGAAACCGCACCCGTGACTTGAACGCCGCGGAAAAAATGTAGGGTCGTACTTGAATTATGCCCAACCCTCAATAATGTACAGGTGTTCCAATATTTGGGTTTTGCATGCGCAGAGATCACACCGACGCAGCGAGAGGTCTCGCGCAAGCGACAACAGAAGCGTCAAGAGGAAGCCCTTCCTGGAGTTGTCGTCGGGGAAGCGAAGGAGTTCTCCACTGCTCATGACAAAATCTTGCATGACCCTAGGTGTGCCATAGCCCTATACTTGCATGGCTTTAGGTACTAAGAAGCATCAGGCAGAAGTTTTGTCCATCAACCGTATGGGAGCTGTAGCGCCTGATGTCAGTAGCAAAGCTATAAGTACCGGCCACGTGGTAGTTGTCACGCAAATCATATTGGGTTTAGAGTTTAGATTTTAGGGACTCAGCTTCAACTTGCCCAGGCTTCCCATGCGCGGAGTTGGAATATCAGCAAAATAACCCTCTAGGGTTTGGGGTTTACCCAAACACATTGCCCGAAATTGCATGCAGCAAAATGTACAGGCCCAAGAAAGCCCCTGTGCGCATGTGGATCCTGGAGATTACTCGGCTTCTGGCTAACCTTCTTCAAGATTATTTATAGTCACACACATTTTTCTTGCTACTGAGATGCCCCCACCCCCAACACGCAGTATGCTTAACATCGGGGAGGAGGGAAGAGTTTTGAAGTCTGACGGAGTCTTCGCAGAAATCCGTCATACCTTGCCGTAAGCCACAAACCCCAGACCCTAAGCCCTAAAAGCCCTAACTTGCGTCTGTACTCAGATTGCTTCCTTAAAGGGGTGTCTGATTCATAAGCCTTAAAGCCCTAAGCCTAAACAAGTGGATGTTCTAAATAGTCCAGGTTCCAATCAAATTTGGGCAACCATGTTTTTTTGGGGGGGTGGGTCTTGGGCCCTGTCAATTCATTTTGCATTGCTGGGATCAAGTCTGCTTCTCAATTATTATCTTCCTTCTTTGCCAAAATACCAGTCAGTCAAAAGTTCATTCTATTCGGTACTCTTCCGTTCAGCCAAAAGTTCGCTGTATTCTTTTATTAATCACTACCCAACATTATTGGCAGAGCTGCGACCTAGGTTTTGGCCAAGGGCTGAACCCAAGGGCATATGTAAGGATCCCAGGATTACCAGCCCATTCCACAGGTTAGGGCTTAGGGATCATTAGACTGATGATGGCTGCAGAAAAGATAGGAATGTGAGTTTGCGAGGTTGAAGCCCTAAACCCTACAGTCCCCCTTGAGTAGAGAGAATATGCAATAGCACAACCTTAAACCGTAAACCCTGAACCCCAAAACCAAAATGAGAGCCTCTTTCCCCGTATTCTATCTAGATAGGGGGACTATATAAACCCTCCCCAACGGAACGCACGGGATTCAAAGTGAGAGAGGTTGTGGATGAAAGGCCCAGGCAGGAATGAATAAGGCTGCGGGTATGTTTAGGGTTTAGGGGCTTAGGGTTCGGAATATATGGCTTAAAGAGCTTGAAGAGAGATTACCCTTGAAAATGGAGAAGCAAATGGCAAACAAGATGGAACATGAAATGGAAACTCGGCTTATATAGGGGCTCATAAAGGTTATCGCCATGGTTATGGTCCTAGATTCCTTGTATCAATATGCTATAAGGTACGCCAAACAGACCTGAACGTTATATTGGTATTATATCGGTCCGTGTATTATGTGGATTGCACATGTGCTTTCCAATGACGAGAGGTTCTTGGGATTCCAACCGTCTTTGCTGCGCATTTATGTACATTGATGTACTGGTGTTTCACGGTGCTATCGATATGGCGCCAGGAATGGTTTGGCATGCGCATACCTGTCATGGGCGCCCGTTTAGAATGAACCTCGTTTTAGGACGTTGTATGCACAAGATTTCTTGCTCAGCTTAAGAGCCTCCATGAAATCGCATCAGCGGCGCGTCAGCCGTTAGGGCCGTTAAGCCTTGGGTATTTGTTGCTACGTTACTCCCGCACCTCATGGCCAGATGCATACTTCAAGGCTCTAAGTACCTATAGCCCCCTTTAGGTAGATAGAATATGGGGTAGATGGGGATTTTCTTATAATATATCCAAAGCCATATTCTATCTACGTCGGGAGACTACAATTGAAACACCAGACAGCTTGGGCCCAAATAGATTCCCATGTGGTTACTTCGGGCCTAATCTGCTACTTCAATAGGCCTTTACACTTTCGTTTAGGCAAGCAAGAGCCATATGAGCTAAGGACTACAGTTAGGTTGGGGCGGACGTATAGGGGAATAAAGAGGGTTTTGGGAGGGCTTACCAAGCACTAAATTTGAACTTTAGTCCAGGGCTCATAGATCCATATGCTTCCATCTTCGCTCCGCGTAGGACGCCTACACCGAGAAGGAGTTGCACGTTTGGGACGTCGCTTTTTCTGCTGACTCCCAGCAGTTTGCAGTTGCGACCACTCATGGCGTCTTCGTATATTGCCAGGCACGGGGTTATCTCGGGAAAATATACGGTAATATAGGATTATATCTTGATATGGTTTAGGGTGTAGGGAGTTATATAGGGATCATGGAAAAGAAATTGGAAGCTACTACATGGCGTCTTCATATATTGCCAGGTACCGTCCGCTCCGGGGTGCGGACTCTCCTAAACTCTCAAAGCCAACCCTAAACCCTAACCTCAAGCCCCTTCCCTACAATTCTAAACCCTAAAGAAACTCCAACCCCCTAAGCAGCGTCCTGCAGTCCGGTCCAGGATGCTGGCATGGGAATGGCGGGCGTTTCCGGCATCTATGGCACCCTCAGTTCAAAATACTCCTTACATTAGGGTTTAGGGTTTAGGGTACATACATATATATACATATATATATATGTATATATAGGGTTTATAAGAGATTTTATCAGGATTTATAGGGTTGGGTTGAGGGTTTGATGAATCATGATTTTAGCATATTGGGGTGTACTGTGGGGCCCCCTATCTTTATTCTAAAAACTCACATGAATCCCCCCACACACACACACACCCCTAATGTTGAGTACTCCCCATAAGAGACTTTGCATATTGGGGGACAGATCTACTTTTAGGTGTGCGGGCACGGCGCGTGTTTACGATAACAGTTGTGACAAAATCATGAACACGGCCCGCAAGAATTCGCTCATAAGCCCTGCGCATTGCTGACGTCCTATTGGGCTCCGCGTTTCAAGAAACTGCCATGTAGCCGCGCATAGGGGCGCTGTTGAAGAGCATGGATGTTTTTTGCATGGGCAGTATCCAAAGGTTCTGAGTATGGTACTTACGGGCGCATGTGGCATGTAGATTCCAGGGATCATGCATTGGTACACAAAAGACTTGATAGGCCTTGGGCCACTGGTTCATCTCGACAGTCATGTACAAGAGTAGTTAGCGCACATGGATACAAAGGCCCACATCAACATATGCATGTGCCAAGTTGGGCCTTTTCAAATCCAAAACATCAGGTTTTTGGAATTATCCCCCCCCCCCTCCCCCCCACACACAAACATTTTTCGCCAACCTAGTCCTGACGTGCAACCCAAAAACCGTTCGCCACTTGACCCCTCTCCTGAAGGTCCTTGGGTAGCTGCAAGGCGTGATGTAGGCAATCAAACAAGCTTGCCAACATAGTTGCCTGCTTTGTCAGAAGTGGGTGTGTCCCAAAATTAGGGGTACTTTTTCGGGGCGGACCCCTATGGAGGGTAACTACCAAGTGCACTTTCGGTCATACCTGCCTTTACCCCTACAGACCTTCTGACGCCTTTACGCCTATAGACCTTCTGAGAAGGACAATCCCCATAATGGGACTTTCCAAAAATTAGGGGTACCTTTTGGGGGGTCCATTTATTAAGTGTTACAGTATTTTGGAGTCTACATTGGGGTCGCCCTATTTTGGGAAACTACCATGTATCCCCTCAGAATGGTCGTCAAGGCACCGAGACAAGCCGATTTGTTCCGCAGATGCTGACCAAAGCAGTGTCGGCACCGGCGGTATTAAAGGCTTCCTGGTCATGGGGTTTATATAGTAATATAGGGATCCGTTCCATCCATTCCCGGCTAGCAAAAGGCCAGCTGCTAGTTGCTTTTAGTGTGTTGCTTCACCTCTTCGATGGTGCCAGTGTGAAACAAAGATCACTCACCACATAAACTCAGAGTCGCTTACAGAACTGTGACTTGTGAAAGGTCTCCGCACCACATTTGTTACTACCGCAAATTACCCACGAGCACACAGACAGAGCAATGCAGTTAGTTACCACCGAGGGACGCAGAAACAAAGTGATGCACGAACTGCCAGAACTGTTCATTTGAGGCCCTCAGCAGGTCTTGGTTACACACTGCTGACCCTGAATCCAAACATTGGGTGTCCCTACACGCTCATTGGTTGTGTGGTTTCGGAAAATGTTTACTGATTTAGCTTCTAGCATTTGCGAGCTGCCTGCATTCAAAATACTGCACTTATGAATCATCATGTTAAAAATCACATGGCCGGGGAAGGCAGGGAAGGGAATGAAAAGGAAGTGCAGCCGAGGGAAGTGAAGGCAAGGGAAGGCGAGACGCAAAGTAAAGGAATGCAAAGCCCAAAGGGTCCATGTAGCTATGTAGTCTATACCTGAGCCCCAAAGAAAGCCCATGGGAAGCCCTGTGGGCCCTATGTATATACTATTCACCTACCTGGGCTCTTTGGGAAGGCAATGGAAGGCAAAACTGATGTTTGTCAGACAAGTTCCTAGGCAGCGAAAATCCAAGTTCTAGCCAGGTAATATCCAATAGTTTCTTATGGTTACTAGTACTGATCACACTTGTTTCGTGACATACTTACCCTGACATGTTCAGAATGTCCGTTTGTAGCTAACCAGCCGTGCGCTATGTGTTAGACATCCCACATCCAAGAATTTCAAGGAAGTAGCAGAATTGTAACTTTCAATGCTACTGTTGGTGTTTAGACTTGTTAGTTGTTTAGGGGGCTTATACTCAGCATTCAACCCTAGGGCAAGGTGACCTTTCACCCTAATCAACATGATGGCTGCCTTGCACAAGAGCAAGTTCTGAGCCTTTGGACTTCTTGAGTAGTAAGAGGTTCAGGGTTTAGGGAACCGCAAGAGAGAAATGCAGGGCCCCTAAACTTCTGAATGATAAGGCTTGAGCTGTGCCCTTGACCTTGAAATTTGGGGCCCTCGTTCGGACTCCTGATGTTGCTGCACCCTGAAATCTGAACTTATATGGTAATTTCCTGGAATGGGGGGACCCCAATATACTATAGTCCTTGCTATAGGGACCCTCAAAAAGGTACCCCTAATTATGGGAAACCCATGTTTCTCCGAATACAAACGTCCCGCCTCTTCCCAGGCGCTTGAGGAAGGAGACATTTCAAAGGCCATGATTTTGGCTCTGGCCCTGACACTTGGCTGTCCTTCTGTACTCTTCCCCTAGCAAAAATGGGAATACTGGAAAGGACAATGGAAACTATACGAAATATAGGCATTCTATAGGGGTTATATAGGGATTATTATGGTCCTGTGATAAGGGCTTACGGTTCAATTTGTTTGAAGCCGGGGTTCCTTCTGATTTTTGGTGAGGGTCGGAGCTTTTAAGCACGACTCCTTTGCAATTTCCGGGGTGTGGAGCTTCGTGCACGTAGGGTTTATAGATACCTACATAAATTTATGTGTATCGGTATATATGAGGAACGACTATGGCCTGCTGCGGAAGGTCTACGAGAAGGCGCCAGATTGCTGGGTGGGGTTTGGCTTTGCACCGGAAAAGGATCACTGTGCTGGCCCTGCTTGCGAACAACTGCGTGCTAAACCTACACCCTAAACCCTATAAACCCTACATCCCATAAACCCTAAATTCCATAAACCCATCAGCTCTGAATTTCATAAACTATCTCCCATAAACCTTGAATCCCTAAACCCCAAACCTTGAGCATCCTCTGCGCACAGAGAACCCAGCCCCACCCTCCCCTTTCCTCCTGGACAATCCACTCCCCCTTCATAACCCCCCACCCGCCTAAAATAATTGATAGTCACCCACCCAGCCATAGAATGGTACTGTATTGCTGGGGTGGATTGCTAGGGGGGTCGGGGGAGGTTATTGTTGGGGTAGAGTAGGTCTCTGAGGTTTCGCTTCATGAGTTCAGGACCTTCGAGTAGGTTTTTTGGCATGTACCCAGGGAGCCCAAACGCCTTCAGCAAGGAATATACTCTTAATCATACAAGGAATCCTAGCTGTATTCAAGGTATATTCCTCAATGGAGGGGTCGTATTGGGCTTTGTGGGTAGCCCCCCCACTCTGCCCCGCGTCCGAGAGGTGCCAGTGCAGTCCATTCAGCTCGTCGTTGCTTCGATCGGCTCCCCTTTGCTGCCAGCACTGCTGTGGCTCCCTGGCTTTGGAGGTTTGTGGTGGAGGTGTTAGGCTTAGGGGTGTGGAGTATGGGAGGAAGGCGTTAGTTTCAGGGGCTTAGGGACCAGGGTTGGCTTCGGCTCTGCTGGTTAGCCATTTACGGGGCTTCGGATTTCGAAGTTTAGTGCTCGACGGTTCGAGCCTGCGGACAGTCGAAGATGCACTACTTGATAGGGTTTAGTTTAGGGCTTATGGTAATAGGAAACTCCATCATCAAACATGCCGTGAAATCTGTTGCCCACCGAAAATGCCATTTTACTGCTCTCATCCGGCTGGTGCTAAAGGAGGCAAGATGGCCTGAAAGGAGGGGTAGTGACTTACTTGGTTCCTCAAGGGAATTATACGGAACCAGTTATGAGCCGTCATTCCTTCCCTAAACGAAATCTTGAAGCACACTTCGATAGTGCGCTCGCCAGCATGTGAGTCGAGCCTCATGGGTTCTCTTTCCACTCCCCCTTTTCTACCCTACGTGGGATCCCCTAAACCTAAAACCCCACACCCTAAACCTTAAAACGTTAATTTGGGTTACTTGAGGCTACCTACTGCTCTGGAAGAAGAGACATCAGGAAGACTGAATCCTCTACCGAAGCCCAGGTTTAGAGGAACCAGGGTTCTCTCGATCTGCCGAACAAAGCCCATTAAGAATTTAGACTTACCGCTTGCAACCTCCAAAACCCTATACGGGAAACATTTCTTTTGCTGTGATCCCCTCCCCCATTAATAAGCCGCCCGACCGACATATAGTACCACAATCCCTTTGAAGAAGCTCGGGGGATGCGCTATCATTAGGGTCTAAGAAAACTACAGGAAGGAAGTTGCCGTGTAGGGACCTTGCATACGCCTTGCATACCTGTTCCCTACATGTCCGTTCCGTAGTTCTCCCTGTTGGAAACTCCCCTGCTGTTGTTGATTCTAATAGGCGAGGGGATTAATGACCTTAAGCCCTAAACCCGAAACGCTATATAAACTTAAAAAACCCGAAACCCCAAACCTTAAGCCCTGAACCCTAAACCCAAACCTTGACATCATGAGTCGATGCCCGAAACCTAAACTCTAAACCCTTAACCCTAAACCCCCAGGTTCTTGAGCCTGGAGCCTCTTGGACCAAATACTATGTGCTGATTGGGATTCAGGGCTTATGGTTTAGTAGGTGGTCTATAGGGTTTAGGGCTTATGGTTTAAGATCTAGGGTTCGTGGTTTAAGTTTAGGGGTTTTGGGCTTAAGGTTTGAAGTTTCGGCTTAGGGTGTTTTGGGGAGTAGCGCCTGCCCTGAACTATGACATGGGTAGTCACAACTAACCCAAAAGTAAGACCAGAAGAACGGATGTTCGACGGTCCCTGCTTACTTGCGTAAGATTGAGCTTCGGTACTGCCCCCCCTCAGTAACAGTTGGATAGTTATTATGTTATGGTTATATATATATATAGCCCTTGTTAGGACCCCTACTACAGACTGTTACTGGGTGGGGGCAGTACCCAAGATTGAGCAGTCAGATCCATCAGAATCATCTGACTTAACCCTAAGCCCTGCACCCAGGGGTGTCAAGGGCCCTATATGGGACCTTCCCCAAACCCTAGTTCGCATAATGGGGGGGCGGCCCTTGGAGCTGACTGTGATGGCCCTTCATTTGGGGGTTATGGGTTTTTGTGTGTGTGGTTAGCTCGGAGGGCTCTGTAATTCACTACGGTTTTCGCAGTGGTTTGCACTTTCCAGTTGTGATCTCAGTTGCCCTGCATGCGTAACAGCCAAGCGGGAGGGGAAACAAATGTGGGGGCCCCAAATCTACCACAATCCTTATTATACAATGGGAGTTTCCATAAACACAACCAAACCGTCAGCTTCGTTGGGCCAGCAGTGTACTGCAAGTCCAATGGGTTGTTTACCGAAATTGAGGGACCACAATTCAGCCCCAAAATGATATGATCCTCTTTATGAAAGCCACCCAAAAAAGGTACCCCAAATTCTGGGAAACTCCCAATGCTATGAGATGTCTTCGGAGCTTAGCCCTGACGAAAAGAACCAATCTTCACACTAATGTTCAATATAACCCCCATCCCTCATATTAAAAAAGTTCCCCCCACTATACAAGGTATCTTAGCATAAACCCTAAACAGGGGTTGGGGGAGCATTTGATGTTGATTAGTAAGAGGCATTTAAGCTGTCAGAACCGAAGAGAGGAACACTGCGCGAAAACGACTTGAAAGGGAGATACGTAGGACAACATGATGACCCCTTACGGTAGGGAAAGCCCAAATTATAAGCAGTAAATATCCTATTGTCTCCTATCACGACCAATACAGACAACACAAAGGTTTTGCATCATACCTAGTTAGCTGCTGCCTGGACTGGAAATGGTTTTTCCATGATTAAAGAGACACCCAGATAGATCTGAAAAAGGGAAACCCTAAACCCTACACAATCCCTAAACCCTAAGCCCTAGATCACCCTTGCGAAGGTACCCCTAACTTTGGGAACCCTAAACCCTAAGCCCTAAACCTTGAGCCCTAAACCCTAAACCCTAAAACCCTAAACCCTAAAACTGGTCCACGAGGTTGAAGCCACAGACGGGAACTCCGCACCATCCATGCAGATCTGGAGGGCTAGGGCTTCAGGGGTTTAGGGGTTAAGGGCTTTAGGGTTTAGGGTTGAGGGCTTCAGGGTTCTAAGGGTTCAGGGCTTTAATGGTTAGGGTTTCAGGGATGTAAGGGTTCAGGGGTGTGCAGGGGTTTAGACCTGAGGGGTTTAGGGTTAAGGCTTAGGTTTTCAGAGTTTAGCGGTTTAGGCTTGAGGGCTTCAGGGTTGAGAGTCTAGGGGTTCAGGATTTAGGGTTCATGCGATCAAATCACATAAGGCTTAATTTAATTGCAGGGCCATTTAGGGATGTCTTGCAGTATGATTTGGGGTGGGGTGTTATGTTAGGGGTAGCAGATGCTCCTATGATTTATGGGAGAGTAGCAGTGGTGCCAAAAGGATTACGTAAGTTTCGGCTTGTCTTGTATTCTGGTTTCACTTGTTTTCTGAGCAGTGACTCGGTGGGGAGTGGAGCTACAAACAGGGGATTATATATGTTTCCGTATTAGAGGTCTGGAGAGTCAGTGGCAAAGAACGAGGAGCTGCTTCCTTTGGTGCTTCCACAGAGCCCCTCATGTATGGATCTTGTCTCCAGAACGAAATGTATGGACGTCAAGGCTTCAACGTGCTTGAGCGCGTCGTGTTTTCTGCGGTCCGGCCGACTTTTCAACAACAGTTTCAAAGTTCAAGGGAGGCAGCCATAGGCTGCAAAACCGTGGCCGGCCCTTCGAATGAGTTTAGGGGCTTGTAAAGATGCATGTTGCAGATCCTTTGTTCGGGGGGCCATAAGAGCAGGGCTTCCAGATGAGGCTGCCACGGTGCTGCAGGCCCTGGGGGTTCATGTAAGGGGTATGGTCTGGATTCTGCTAGGACTCCAGGACCAAAACACATTAAAGAGGGTCTCTAAACCCTGAAGCCGCAACCCTAAACCCGAATCTTAAGCCCTTAACCCTAAGCTCCTAATGCAAATCCATTTTTCCCAGAACTGCGGTATCGTCCTGGCTCCAGACCTTGAACAAGCAATAGGAGCATTGGTAGCAATAGTAATAACAGCAACAACAACAAAAGTAGTCAAAAGTAGTAGCTATTGTAATGGTGAGCGTACTTCTAGTAGCAGTGAATTACAAGCCCAGGCACTACCAGTTCCACATGCACTGGATCTCCGCCCTGATTGACCTGCACTTCCAGACTCTACTCGAGCATGCTGGCACAAGTCAGGGCATAGGATGCGGTCATGTGCAGCGCACATATCCCAAACACCCTAAACCCTATATATATATATATCCCTATATATCCCTATATATCTACTTTAAAGGGACCTGATTATTGGGTACATGGACCCTCAGGGTACTAAACAACAGAGGTTTAAGGCTTAAACCCTAAAAACAATTTGCTCTCAGAGGATGACTGCTGGCCGTGCAACAGCTCGTACTGGTTCTACCCTGGACGCCGCCGCTTCGGCTGAAATTCATGCAGAGCCTTCCCGCCCAACTGTCTGGAACATAGTTCGCCTTCTGCCATGTTACCTCCAAGGTCCTAAAAATGGGCTGCTGATACGAGCCCCTACCTGTTTCCCGGATCCTAGCTAGGGGCCATTAGTTGGGCTTGTAGGGCCGTATAAGACACACCGGGACCCCAGGATTACTCCCCCCAGGCCAGGCCCTGATTGTCCTGTAAGGGGAACTTTGTCGGGGCAGTACACTCAGGGTATATATCTTTTAGCAGGGGAAGCCATAAACTGTCACCTGCTCTGAGACGGGAATGTCTCGCAAGGTGCTGAAGGGCTGATAGGCGTTTCAACTAGGGATGTCTGCCTTGCAGGTTTTGCTTATCATACACCCCCCGAGAAACAGCCAAGCATCGTCTTTTGCGAGAGTTCTAGGACAAATTCAGTGGAGGTGGTTAAAGCAGATCATGCGCGGAATGATGCTCAACCCGCTTGAAGACAGGTATCAGTATGCGTCCTGCCTAGTTTGCTGTCCCTTTCCGTTCATTTCCTTATACCGCCATATTAGAAGGTGTTATTAAAGAGCTTGGTATCTTGCATGCCAAGGTGGCAGCATCACGCTCGGATGTTGCTGCGCTTTGTCTCCAGCTGCTGGTGGAGATGTCACAAAGACATGCAGCTAAGATGCATAGCCAAATTATTCGGGTGTTGTTATCTCGTGTTCGTGGCCAGATAGCAACTCTACGAGGACTTTACATTAGAGCGCCTCCAAATTTCACATCTTTGGAATTGGAGGATATATATATATATATATATTTATTTATTTATCTAACCCTCACATAATCCCTATGTCCCCTTTAAAGGTACCCCCTATAGGTGTCCCTGTGCCTTGGGGTGATTGCACGTCAAACAGGAGACGTTAGAGTCGAAGTTTACACCCTTGCTTTTTGGGCTGCAACCTCATCAGCATGAGTTTCCCTACTACCCCGGCCCTATACTAGCCCCCCTAAGTTCCCCCTTAATTAGCCTTAATTGACCCCCGAGTTATTCCTGAATAACCTCTACTTTGAGAGGGAATTTCGGGGCTGGTATGAAAGGAGAATCCATACCATCAGAACCTGTCATACCACTCCCCAAAATAAGATTCAAATAGCCCTGGACAGGCCTCAGTTGGGGCCTACTTTTGAGAGCAGACTGGGTTGCTGTTAAGGAACTGCTTAATTGAAGTTGCCATACTAAGCGTATATAGTAAGCTACGGGTTTTCCTTGTTATGGTAACTTAAGTTCCTTAACCGCAACCTAGTAGAGGATCCCATAACAGAACCTTTCCAGGCCGCCATGGCGAAGATCTTTGACAGCAACACCTACCTCCTGAGCCACGAAGCCGCACTGCTGGTAGTGCTCTGGGGATAATAGTCCCCACAAAGTAGATAGAACATGGGGTATATGGGTACCTTATTATAATGTACCTAAAGCCATATTCTATCTAGTTTAGGTGGACTGTAGAGTTTGGAGGGGTTTATAGGGGTTTATGGGTTTGAGGTTTTACAGTCTACTTTGCTGGAAGTTACAACCATCAGTGGGTTAGGGGACTTACTTCTGAGGGATTGACATGGGGTTTAAGTGGGCTTGTTAACGGGATGGAATGAATTACCCTAAACCCTAAGTCCAAAACCATCATATATTGCCTAGTCCCAGAGTCCCTCAAGGCAATGTCTGTGAGGGTGGCAAAGGACCATGCGGGGCTTGCAGTTAAGCCACTTCCCCTGAGTGTTTAGGGTTTAGGGTTCCACCCCCACCCCCCTGACAATAAAGATGTCTCATACAGTACCAAAATCAAAGTGAGGGAATATGCATGATTAGCGCGGCTAGGAGTTGCTTTTAGAGAGGGTGTGATTGGGGCAAACAAAATGTCCACGGAAAAGGCGAACACCCCCAAAGAACCAGGCAAGCGCCTCAGGCACATCCAAGCCAACTTGGCACATGGTCCAAGCCAAGTTAGTCATTGAATAGTTGCAAGTGATACTTCCTAACTATGAGCCGACATCTGCTTTTTCTTCACGTAAAAGACTGAATGACTATCCGATCTATTTTGTCTCCCAAGCTTAACCCAGGCCCATGATATATAACCCCCCCTCCCCCCCCGCCACACAATAGGGATTATGATAGGGATCCTAATAGTCAGGCCCTTAAAAGAAGGGGGCTGATTAATCCTAAACCCTACACCCCAAACCTAAATAGTAGTTGCCATTGTCTTTTCCATTATCCCTCGATAAACCCAATAGTATACACCTATATCATTATATGACCCCTATAAGGCCCTTAAAAAGAGAAGGGTAACCCCTATATAATTTTATTAATCCGGGGTCTACATCAATTTTCTAGGGACTTTAGGAGGGACCCCAGATAGGGACCCTTAATCCCATTACCATATATAACCCCATATAGTCATTATATAACCCCTATATCCCTAGGTAGTCCCCATATTACTCCCCATAAGCTACAAGGGTCCCTGTTAGGGGTCCCTCCTAAAGTCCTTAGAAATTTGGGACCAGGGTACCTGGGCAGCATCCCCACTCAGAGCAATGGAGCTGGTCAAGAGGCTCGGGGGCTCCAAAAACTTCAGGGACTTAGTAGGTAAAGGGTTTAAGGTTGAGGTTTTAGGTTATAGGGTGGTAGGTATAGGGGTTTACGGTATAGGTATAGAGATGCAATCTCTTTACAATGGAGGATCATATGGGAAAAGAACATGTAAAACCAAATGGAGCTGAGATTCATGCACGTGCTATGGGGACAACTACCAATAACATACCTTTAACCTTAAACCAATGGGACCAAAGGGTTCTGTAGAGATTTATTGGGATATCTTGCTGGTCCTGAGGTTGAGGATGTAGTGACCTGTCGTTGGCAAAGAATGAAGGAGCGGATCCTTGTAGCAGTCCCGACAAAATCCTGTAGAATAGAGTAGCTAGTTTTACATTCCTACAGCCCCTACGACCAGAGGTAAGTTTCAGTGCTCGAGGGCTAAAACCTAAAGCCCTGGGTGTGGGGCTTTGACCTCAAGATTTGGGTGTTCCAGGTTCATGTTTGAGGGAGTTTCGTTTTTGGTGTGTCCCACAGAAGAATCTGAGGGTTTCTGGCTTTGGGACTAGGAGCTGAGGGTTTAGATCTCACAGGTTCCATGGTTTAGGATGGAAGGGTGTTCGTGGGTTTAGAATTTGGGGGTTCAGGCCTTGATGGTATGGATTAGTGATTCTGGATTTGTGTTTTTCCAGTAGTAGGGATGCAGTGCTCATGATCCTCAGGTTTAGTTCGTTGTACAAGTTATTTCTGGTACCTACCATCTGTATTAGTTCCGTTCAGAGAGCGAGCATTGCGTCTGACAGGACCCCCTGAGCACGCGAGAGAGAGAGAGAGGGATGTGGTCCTTTGGGGTAAGGAGTTGCTTTCAAGTCCCAGTTAACAGGGTCTCGCGGCATATGTCCATCCCATGGGCAAAGCACAAGAGTACTATTAGACAAACAGCAGCAGTCGTATAGCTTGCAATTGCCTGTCTAGGGCACAGACGGGTAGGCAGCAGCACGAGAACCGTTACAGAAGTTGTTATAAGTATGTGGAGGCGCCTAAACCCTAAGCCCAGGAGGAGCAGGTAGTAGAAGTGAGCAGTGCGAGTTTAGCTAGTGACAAATGTTTAGTGACCTGGGGTGGCAACAGTTTTTCCTGAATGGACAGGGGTGCCTATACGAACATGGTGTAGCATACGACACGGGGACATCCCTAGCTCAATTCTTGAAGTGTCCCCGAATCCTTTTTCAACTAAGTGATGAAGGGGAGATGGTACGACCTTTTGGCAGGAGAACCCTGATGAAGCTCCCGAGCCGACGAAGCGCAAGGGCGGCTTGGTGATGTGAACGATTGATTGAGCCTCCTAGGGTGGTATATGGGGCTTTCCTAGAAGTAGGGGCACCTTTGGGGGTACATAAGTGGACCCCTCATCTAGGAAATGCCCATGAGACAGAGTTTGGTATGAATGTATTCTAGCCTTACTGGCCTTAAGCAGGGAATAAGTGAATGGAAGCGACACAGGAAACTGTCCAGAGGTGGCATTTCGGCATAATTCTCAATTTTCTGCACTGTTGTATGGGCGAGCCCATTCAAAACTGACTTATGGGGCTTTTGTAATATTTCCCAGATTACATTAGTTATTGGGGATTATTTAGGGCAGGGGCTTCAAGGGATCCGTTCTATTCCCCCATGAACTGCCAGCAGGTGGCTAGTGGCCCTACACCCTGTTGTTATAGCAGAAATACTTATGATACTGACGCTCTTTTGTGCTCACGCGATCGTTTCTGCCATCGGCCTTCGCTGCCCGCTAGGTTGATGTGACGGTGACCGTTCAAAAAAATTCCCAGAGGGTCCAAAATAGAGTAACCACATAGCACAAAGCCCTAAACCCTGTCGTCCCCCTTAAGTAGATCGAATATGGGGCATATGGGAATCTCATTATAATATACCCAAATTCATATTCGATCTGCTTAAGGGGGACTATAAATCCCTTGCTCTGAGGGTTGAGCGTCTTTTTGTTGTCTGTTTGTTTCAATGGGTTGCGATTTCCGTGCTCGGCCGCCTACATGTCTCAACTTCCGCTTTCTGCCGTCTGGGAAGTACTCAAGGACCCGTGGTGTTTTTTGCGGAGGTCCTGCTAGTAGGGCACACACTAACTCCTGAACCCTACACCTGCCAAGG
Source organism: Symbiodinium pilosum (assembly GCA_905231905.1). Classification (NCBI taxonomy): domain Eukaryota; class Dinophyceae; order Suessiales; family Symbiodiniaceae; genus Symbiodinium; species Symbiodinium pilosum. The sequence goes on from CAJNIZ010021158.1 coordinate 43,086, forward strand.
TGTGATGTATGGGAGCCATAGAGGGGACCTCAGCTTGCAAACACAAACCGTTTAGAGGTTTAGGCTTTAGGTTTTCAGGGTTCAGGGGTTTAGGGGTTAGGGTCAGCCCATTCCTGCTGTCTAAGTATCATCCTCGACACTCCATGAACTTCCAAAGGTTACCCTAAACCCCAAACCCTTTAACCTATGACCCTAAAACCTAAACCCCAAACCTACAACCCTAAACCCTAAACCCCAACCCTTTAACCTATCACTCCCAACCCTCAACCCCAAACCCTTTAACCCTAAACCCTAAAACCTAAACCCCTAACCTATAACCCTTAACCCTACACCCCAAACCTTGAACCTATAACCCTAAATCCTAAAAACCAAACCTTTAACCGATAATCCTGATCTCATGTACAAGAAGATTGTATTCCAAGCTGCCTCCAATCATCCGTCTACATGAGCTATAGTCTCAACTCCTCAAAGGGGTTATAAAGGGGCGTAACTATATGAGCTACAGTCTAATTGAGTACTATGCATAATGTAAACCCTAATTTTTAGCTTCTCCTGGCACATAACCTGTAGTGCCAGAGGCAACCGAAAGGTAAAAGCGCTTGAGCTGCCAGACGAGCTAGCCGTGGAGGAAGTTCTTGCCTGGGAATGGGGTTTAAGGCTTTGGGGTTCAGGGTTGAGGTGTTTAGGATTTAGGGTTTATGGGTATAGGTTTTCACGGTTTAGGGTTCAGGTTTTCAGGGTTTCGGGTTCAGGGGTTTAGGGTTCAGGGGCGAAGGTTTTTGGGAGCATCTGGAGTTAAGGGGGATTAATGTAGCGGTCTACTAACTTGAAAGGGTTTGGGGTTATATGGGTTAGATAAGAATTACACCTGAACAGTATTAGCAGGCAATCATCAGTTAAAGGGGTTCTGGCTTGTAGCTTCAGCCTGTCTGTCTATAGAAAGCAGGAATTTGGCGTGCATTTCGGCATCTTAGCTCTCGCATTGCAGAAGAATGTATGTTCCCAGCTGCCTACGTTGCTTGGGTGTTTGTAGGTAGCGCTTCGCGCATGATACATGTTTTTGCGGAAGTCTGGACTTGTCTTCTTAAAGGTTTGTGGGGGCGGAGGGTATTTCGGATGCGGGACTGGTTTTGGCACGGTCATGAGGTCTCAGACCTTACACTTATAGGCAATGTCCGTTCCATCTGTTAAACTTGCGGCGCTGCAACCGAGGTCCCAGCGATTTCAAAACTCTGAGTTGCCCTCTGCTCACAGTCCCGGGTTGTTCACGGCCGCTGTCCTCGCACCCATGGGCTCGCAATTTTCGTTGGTCATTTCACATCCAGTGAAATTCCGTCCACAATAGTATGTGTGCGTGCGTGTGTGTTTGTGTGCTCGTGTGTTCCTGCCGCACTTTCGTGGTGGCCACAGTCACGATACTCGCGATTGATGCTCCTTTTCAGCCATCGAGTGTTTTTGCAGTTTTGCAGTCTTCGGGGGAGGTTTCAGTAATGACTTTTTGCTTTTTGAGGTTGTTATGAGATTTCTCTCTTTCAACCTTGTGGCTATGCCCTGCCACAGTGCCGCTTGTGGCATTCCAAGCACAGGGATCGTCAACCTGCCCCAAGTCTAGCCTCGTCCTTCCAACAGGAGCAGAACCAAACAAATTTCCCATATAAGGATATGCCACCCTCCTTCTTTAAACCCCCATGTGACTATCATACCGCATGATTAGCCCTCCAGGAGCCCGCAGCTGTTGAAGCTGAGGAGGAGGAGGTTCTTCTGGGTTCGCAGTGAAATCTGCATGTTTCCACATGTTCTTGGGTCCTATTATTATGTAGGTTTCTATACGATTGACCTCAGTCTCTTGAAGCTGAAGGGCTTGACTGCAGTTTGGAAGAAATACCCATCTACAGGATTTCCTGCGCCCTGCATCTTATCCCCGGGATTGAAAGCCATAAGCCCTAAACCCTTTCCTTCCTCGAGTACAGGCCGCGGAGCCCAAGCGGAAAGCCAAGAAGAAGCGCCGCATGGGCAAGTGATCGCTTGAAGTATCTGGGGCTCAGGCTTTAGGACAGCAAGGTTTAGGCTTTATAGGGTTTAGGGAAGTTCATGAACAAATGCCAGGGCCAAGTTTGCATTGCTAGATTCTGTCTCGCATCCATGGCAGAATGAAAGTGAAAGTAGGTTACATCTTTCAGGGCTCTTGGTGTTGCGTCTACAATGAAGTGTAGAATGTAAAGCATACGTGACATCAATGACAGATGCTGCTCGAATCATTCTGGAACGCAGACGGTCAGCAGGACAAAAAGGTATTGTGCACCGCGCATGCCGTAACCCTAAACCCTAAGGGACCATTGTGACCCTAGCGCCCGTATCCAGGTCAGCTTGTATTTCGGGAATGTGAGCTACTTTCGTTAAGGGTGGGTACAACAATATATGCCCAAACAGGAACCCATGTCCATCAATCATATGGGACAAACTCACTGTAGCCCATGTTTGCTTTGTGAAGGTCCCCGCATGACATGCTGAATTCTCAAACACCTCATGGTCTGAGGCAGGCTTGAGGTCTAGGTGGGAAGCTACGACTCTGGAGGGGTTTTACCGCGATCGAGCTTTACATGTAGACAATTAGTCGATTCTGAAGTGGACCCCAAGAAGCGGAGGCGTTCTTGTTGATGTTGAAGGTTCTTCACACCAGGAAGTCTAGAACCGTCAGAAGTCCTTGGTATCGCTCTGTGTGCCAGTTTAGTCGATCCCCGAACGAAAGCCGCAAACAGTGTTTCATCAACCAAGGAAGGACCCATGGTTGACAAACCTTCACATCCAACTGGCCCAAGCCCTGTAATTTTACATAATCCTAAGAAGTAGCCCACTGTAGTAGGTACGCAGACACGATGTTCCAAGCCCCGAAGCCCTCCAACATAATTTCAATCCGGGCTTGGGATTGTACATTCTACAGTTGATGAGCGGAATCCCGCATGACACATCACATAGAACTGCAGTGTCCAAGAAGTTTCCGTGTTGGGGTAGCCGCAGCAAGAATCAAGAGAGAGGAAAATCTTGCATTTTAGGCACTTCGGGACATGCAGGATTTTCGTGCGGACTTTGTCCATCCCTAAACCCTAAACAGGTGCGACCCACCCTTCAGAAGCCCACGCGTCCCTTCCGCTGTACTGCGCAGCTCCTCCGAAGCGTGCCCGTCAGTTTGAGTTTAGGCTCAGGGTGTACAGGGTTATGGGTTTATGGTTTTTTTACTCGTAGGGTTTAGGGGTTAGAGGTCCCGGGGGGGGGGCTCTGAGGGGAACGGGCTAGACTTGAAGTGAAGGCCTTGGGCGCAGGGTTATAAGAAAGAAATGTAGGAACTCCAGGCTGAGGCGATGGGTTTGGGTGTAGGGTTTGGGTTTAGAGTTTAGGGTTTAGCGCTACAGTACGGGGGGTTTGGGCCCCTTTCCATGAGATCCTTTGCCTTTTTCTCACAACCAGTCCGGGAGCAGAAAGGCCACATATACCGGCTTCGACAACCTGGCACCAGCAACTGAATGATGCGATGTTTTGTGACAAATCTCGATGTGGCTAATTTGTTATTGACTAAAGCCCTAGATCACATAGTCCCCCTTAAGTAGATATGGTATGGTTTTGGGTATATTATCATAAGATCCCCATATACCCCATATTCTATCTACTTAAGGGGGACTATAACCCCAACATATACCCTAATATAATATAGTAGTTTCCATTTTCTTGTCCATTATCCCTATGGAACCTCTATAAAACCCAATATTCTATCTACTTTCGGGGGACCATATGGATGGCTGGAACCCCTCCTACAGCCCTAACTTGCTGAATCCTCAACAGTTTTCCTTGTGCGGACCTAAAGGGAATGCAAGATAAAGAACCCTCGAAGCCGAAACGCATGATTCGCGCGAAGTGCTGTACTTAAAATCATTTTTGGGGATTGTGGCGTGCAAGATTCCCTCCATCCCTTAATCCCTAAACCCTAAACCCCTCCTTTTGCGGAATCCCCGCGTGCCAGGAGATGAGGAGAGCGTTTGTGATTTGGAGGCCTCAATATGGGTTTAGGGTTTAGGGTTGAGATTTCCGGCGAGTAGCAGGAGATAGCATGTGAATGGTGAAATGGATCTTTATAGTGGTCCTTATATAACTCCGCAACAGACCCTATCACCCACTCCTTCATTCCCTATTAAGTTGCGGTGGGCACGCCTGTTAGTCAAGTTGGCTTCTTGTCAGGAAGTCCATGTGCATTCAGGTTAGCTAGCTTTGTGACACATAGTTCTGTACCTTAAACCCTCAGCCCTAAACCCTAAACCCTGAACCCTATGATGGTAGTGGGTTGGGATTCAAAGAATGGATCCCTGTAATAGCTCTTATGATACTCATTAACAATTTTCTCTTCGATTCCTTCATTCCCTACAAACAAGCAGCAAAGCAAGTAGGGCGTACTTGCGGAGTGGTACAGTTTGGTCCGATGGTGGTTCTTTTGGAAGTTCTTGCCCGTTGGGGCGTTCTGTCTGTAACAACCGCATCTGGGTTTTACTACCACTTCGCCGCAGTTTAGAGATTTGCAAGTGACAGTTGCGAGTGATCAGCTTCGAGTGTTGTTTTGTTTGCTCCCTGCACAGGCCCAGCCGTTTCAGCTTTCTTTTTTTGTGGGTTTCCATGCGACTTATAACCAACCCTCTTGAGGACCCGCCTTCATCCCACGCGGGATTGGAGAACAATTGAGCCCTTAGGTTTAGTGGGGTCCTTCACGAGGGTTTGGTTAATTCTTCCCAAAGTGAAGCCCTACCTCATGTTCTTTTCCAGTTGATTGTTCGGGTAATATCCGTAAACACCAAACAGCAGTTTTCATGTCCTTTCCCCCGTTTCTTTGCCTTTGGGTTCTCCATTTTTTGGGGCAATGTCCATAAATCCTAAACCCTACAACAAGCTGTAGTTTTATGTGCTTTCCATTCCATTGTCCAGTCTCTTTTCCATTTGATTCTCCATTGTTGGGGATAATCGTTCCCATTCCAACCCTAAACCCTAAACCCTAAACCTTCACCCCAGAATTCAGCCTTGACATGATAGTCTTCACTACATTTCCATTTTCTTCTCTTCTGAACAACACTGGGGCGGATATCCCCCATGACATCCCTTCATACCCATATATATATATATATATGATACCCCCCGAAAGCCCACCGTGGAACCAGTTCATGGCTATCTCCATGCAGATAATGTTATTTAGTGCACCTTGAGAGAATTTAAATGGAATTGAAGTATTTCTTGTAAAGTCTGTACATCGAAGATTGAAGATTAAAGATTCCCAGAAAAGTTTCCTTCAAATCTTCAATGTACACCTTTATTGAATTACAAATTCAATTCAAGTATTTATTCGAAATTCGGTACACCGAAGATCGAAGATTCTCAGAAAAGTTTTCTTCAAATCTTCAATGTGCACCTTGAGAGAATTTAAATTGAATTTAAGTATGTATTTTAGATGCTGGACATTGAAGATTGAAGATCAGGATCCTCAATCTTCAGTGTCCAGAATTCAAAATACAGACTTAAATTCAATTCAAATTCTGTCAAGATGCACATTGAAGATTTGAAGAAAACTTTTCTGATAATCTTCCATCTTCGGTGTACAGAATTTATAATAAATACTTCAATTCCAATTAAATTCTCCAGAGGTAGACAAAAAAGAAATCTTCCACTCTACCATCTTCATCTTAATAGCGGACTATACCTTATATTGAAAACGTCCGGCTCCAAAGCCTGTACCACGATTCCATTAAATATTTTCATTCCCATGTTAAACACGCAAGCTTCTACTTTTGTGTTAAACAACTATTTAGCGTAGAAACATTCCATCGTCAGAATTTCATCTTTCAATCATCCCACTTGCTTGCAAGCCGGCACTGCTGTGGGTGCACCTGGAGAGTAGCTGTGACATATTGTGCGTTGCCACTGAACGTGACATGTACTTCTGACTGACTCATAGCTACTTCAAGCTATCAATCTTGGTATTCCCTGTCATCACTCAATCCCTTCATCTCGTCATGGACGCCGTGGAGGTCAGAGGGACGTTCGTGCTCGATGGATCGGGCGCTGCCTTAATCCATCTCACAAAGTGGGCCGATCAGGAGCAACTAAGCTCATCCACAGACGTGCCCCGACATCATGAGCCGCAATTCGTCGCTAGCAAGCCCCCAACATCAGAATTCTTTCGCGCTGTCAAGGCTGGAACTGTGGTCACGCATCCAACTCGCAGGAACATGACGGCCAGACAGTACTATGTCTTGGTGAACAACATCCAGCACAAGCACAGCATGACGAACTTCGGTCTCGAGGGAGGGTGGTCCAAGGATGCATGGGAGTCTTTGCTCCAAACAAATGCCAAAGCCAAGACAGGACGAGCCAGCAAGGCCGTGCCCGATGTCATTGAAGATGGCCTTGCGGGGGTGCCAGACGCTCCTGGCCAGCAGGCGATTGACAATGGCAATCAGCGAGTAGAGGATTTGGGCCACGGTGACTCCAATCAGAACGACTCCAAGGAGCATATGGGCTCAGAGGACCCAGCGGGCGATGACGTGATCATGGGCAAGAACGGTAACAACGAAGACACGTTGGAGAACGGCGGCTTGAAATGTTATCCTGTTAACTTGTACTTGATTTTATTTACTTTATCGAAACCCAACAAACACCTTCAACAATATGCTATGATGGCTTTAGCGCAAACAAAGGTGGAGTGGGGAATGACGGCGATTGGTGCGCAGAGAACAGCGGCAGTGAGAGCGATTCCAGCCCAGCCTGCCATCTGCCAGCACGCCTGAGCCTGTCCACTTGGGATTGTGGTCCGCGGACATGGCGCGACATGTACCTCTCGGCGTTGGAGATGATCGAGTGGGGAAAGAAGGGTAGGGATGCCAGGAAGAAGCGTATCTTGAACCGTGTCTTGTTGACCATTCAGAAAGCCAAGGCAAATACGGTCAGCTTCGGGGTTTTGACCTCGATCAGTACCTCGGGGAAGGTACCGAAGGTGAAGGCCCGGTGCCTTGGGCGGTCGGGA
>CAJNIZ010021158.1:50239-66802 GCA_905231905.1 Symbiodinium pilosum
AAGGTCGGCTGTGATTGCACTGGGTTGCAAGTCCAGTTGGACTGCTCTACAATAGTGTGTGGCACACATAATGGCGTGTGCATATCTCGGTTGCCCAGCTTTATCTGAGTCAGGTGTCCTGTCCTTGCAGGGTGGGTTTTGGGGGGGTAGCATATATATATATATATCCCTTGAAACCTTCCCCGGAACCCCCCCTATATTCTTCATTTGGGACGCCTGTCTTGTCCAGTCTCCGTGCCAGGCAGGACCATTAGAGACGCCGTTGCTGACATTGACCAAAGACTTCCTTCGCATCCAGGAGCAGATTTTTCACCGTGGGGTAATATAGGGTTATATTGGGGTTATATAGGGGTCATATATTGGGATAATGGAAAACAAAGTGGAAACTACTATTTAAGGTTTAGTGCTTCTCCGGGACTCAAGGGGATGTTGGGCAAGGTTGAAAGCTACAGTTTCGGGGAGTTACTGGCTGTAGCATTGTGATTTCATATAGACCAGTTCTTTCCAGGCCACAATAATAGTCGACAGAATATGGGGTATATGGGGATCTTGTTATAATGTACCCAAGCCCATATTCTATCTAATTAAGGGGGACCATAGGCCTATAGGCTTTAGATCTGGGAGCAATTTACTGGCAAAGTGCTGCTACAAGTAACTTGGCATACACTGATTTCGTGGCAGAGCACACGGCTTCTGCCAAGCCGGCAACTTTACGCTTCATTTTCCCAGAGCTAGTGGTCATAGGAGATATGGTTCAGCACAAAAGTCAGCCGTTGCAAAGCAGGACACCCCCCTCTACACTACCCACGCCGCACCTAAGTTTCTTCCTTCATGTGGCTAATTTAATTCACGCTGATTAAGGGGTCGTGTAAGGAGAAAGGGGGATAGTAAGGGGGGCGGGGTGGGCACGAGAACCCGGAGAACCCATGAATATCCATGAATATCTCATGTGGAACCTCCCAGCCTCTCCCACCACTTCCACAAATAGGATTCCGGGTAACGCCAAAGCCCAAGATTCGGACCCTACAGTACAGTCATTTGATAGCTATAAAGGAACTTCAGGCTCTGAACCCCGAACCCTAAACCCATAAACCCCAAACCTTAGTAGGACCCTATAGCGGGGAGCTTGGGGTTGCCGAAAGCCCGCTGTTGCAGCAATCTGAGCAATGTTTCGGGTACATGAAAATCACTGACCTTACTGGTCCTTAAGAAGGATGGGGAAGTGGATGCGTATGAGGGTCCAGGGTTTAGAGTTTAGGGTCTTGGGGTTTCCCCATCTCATCCGTATTTATGTATATATTAGAGTACTTATATTCACTCCCCCGGTGTTCCTGAAACACTAATACCCCTCAACCCGAGGCAAAATGGCAGTCTCTATGTTCCTTTCCATTCGCGGCTACATCGCCCCTTAAGCACCTTCGAGTCTTACTCAGGATCCGTCATATTCCCTATATACTGGACGTAAATACCCATATTTAACCTACCTGTAAGTCTTACCAAACCCCAAAATAAGCCAATATATAGCCCTTATATAACCCAGCGTACCCCTCATAGATCCCTGAACAGGGATCTTTAAGTCTTACCGAAGCAGTCCCCCGTTGAGGAGTTTTTTTTGGGGGGGATATTATGGTACCAAATGTAGACTAAGATTATATCCTCTTTCTGAGTACCGTATGTAGTATATATATATACATATGTATATATATATATAAAGATAGAATCTTACTTTGTTCAACCACCCAAAAAAGCGATACTCAGTGGTGCCAGGCCATCCCAGTGCATCCTACTCGGGTCGAGGTCCTGGTAGCTGGCGCAGCGGATGGGGAAAAGTTCGATTGCTGTGCTTGAGACCACAATCGCTTTCATCACATTGGAGTTGAGGTTGAGGGCTACAGGGCTTCAAGGTTTAGAGCCCAAGTGTGTGCATGGCGCGGTTGAGACAAGTGCAAGCAGCAACGCAAGGCACACCAGGGTCTCATGTTCCGCCTACTGCTTGGAGCTGCTGGTTTAGGGCTTAGGGTTTAGTTTAGGGTTCTGCATTGCTGTTCAGCTCATGGCTCAGACTTGTGCTGTTTGCGGTCTCCAATCAGGCGCCTTGAGGATGTCGGGCCCCGTGTTCCTCTTGCCACTCTGCAATCCTCTATGTCCGTCGTTACAAGATATTTTGTAATTTGAGACCAAAAAGTCATGACGTAGAAGCCCGTATCATTGAATTGTATCCCATTCAAGCACTTGCATGGGAAGGTCGAGGCAAGGCTTTCATTGCCCCCTGCTTTGAGGGGCCCGCGCTCTTAGTTTTGGGGTCACGCTTGAAAAGTAAGGGTTTCTTGGGTCCTTTAGATGCCCAAAATGTGAGACATGTAGTTATGATGTGGGGGTAGTACAATCATTGCATGGGAAACTTGCAGGGCAAGACTCCTTTTGAAGCTGGCCATGAACTTTTCAGAATGTACCAAACTCCGAGCTTGGATTTGTGATTGCCTCGCTGTGTCGTTGGTCCAAGCTGTAGTACCGGGGCACCGTTGAACATGACATTGAAGGCTAAATCAGAACTGCACACATTTTTGGAGACAGAGCAATAGAAATAACCGAAGACTCACCGAGAATGCATGCTTCGAGCGCTGATTTTTCATTAACTACACGGTGCTTAACATTAGTGTCCCTCAATTTAGCCACATGGCCGAGATACGTCAGAGCATGGTTTGTGCAAGCAAACTACACACGCATCAGCTTTACCCTAAACCGTGAAACCTAAACACCTAGGAGGGCCCATGTGAGCCATGTATGCTCCATCTCTGTCATGGAATCTCCGAACCAGGATTTGCGGGCGTGAGTAGTCGCCGAGCCCTGCTGGTAGTATTCAGGGATCCCTACATTTGTCTCATGGACAAGTCCCTGCATCCTACTAGTTCCAAGAGCATTGGCATTGGGGCTCTGCAGCCAGATTGTAGGGCTTTGAACTTAGGGTTCGGATTTCAGGTGGGGTGCTGGGTCTAGGGCTTCGGGTTCAGGGGCTTCAGTGCTTTTTCTGAATCCCTAAGGGTCCAAGTACGCAATAATCATATACTTGCCCAAAACCTATACCAGAATTACTATTACCCAAATCCCAAGTGCCTAAATATTGGGTACTTGGACCCTTAGGGAATGTTTTCTGAGACATCAGACTTCGAAACCTGTGATTGTGCCTTAGGATCAGCAGAGCTTGGGGCGGATGGTCAATATGAGCTGTTGTCTAATTTCCTTAAAGGGGGGTTATATAGGGGATTATTTAGGGTAATATAGGGTTATATAGGGTTTAGGGCTTAGGGTTTTGGGTTTAGGGTTCCAGGGTTTAGGGTATGTGAGCTGTAGTCTAAACTCCTTAAGGGGGGGTTAGATCAGGGATTATATAGGGGACTACTATAGGGGTCATTGAGGTGGATACTAGGATTCTAGACTATAACACCTATAATCCCCAATATAATCCCAATTTCCCTTTCATTTTCCATTTTCTTTTCCATTTGATTCTCCATTATTGGTGGATAAGGTAGGTACCCCTTCATATGTTGAGGATCCTGCATAGTTCTCACGCCTGCTCTTGCTGCAGGACAAGTTGCGCCTAGCTTTGTTATGACCTGCCTGCCTATGGTCCTTGGGTACGGCGATGCCATCCCGCCCGAAAGTACCCTATTTGGGAAACCACGGCGTGGAAGTGCGATTCCTTTTGCGTGATGTGTGGCGAATCCCGCGGACAAGCATGTGCCTGCGCAGCCAAGAGCCTCTGTCATGCATGCCGCGTTACATGTGCACATCCCGAATGGTACAGAACTCCAGCAGCCATTTGTCATCAACATGTTAGGCATCCACATCCGCAGATCCTATGCTGAGAGGGTTGTGAAGCAGGCAGTACTCATACTGTGCCCTGCTAGCTTTCAGAGACCACCCGAACACAGTTTGCACCCCGATCCCACTGGCACAGGAAAGCCTGAAGGTTTCGGCAATGGTGACCATCGCGGGCCCGTCTACTTCAATTTGTCAGCTTGAAAAGCTACTGCTAAAATGGTCCCATATTACATGTATGACATCGTATAGGGTACCTAAATAGATCTCAAAATAATGTTGGTAATAATTTAGGCCCCTATGGTAGGTGTTCAGAGGTCTGCTGTCCAGCCTTGGAGCGCATGCCGCACAAAGACAAATGCGGCACGTTTCCGCTGCCAACGCTTGGGTGGTTCCTTGGCATTTAGTGAGGCTGCATATTCCAGTATATGCTGCGCCGAAAGGCAACCGGTCACCACCCCGAGGAAACAAGTCGAAGGCTTCCATTGTGACTGAGGGATTGCGGCAGCTGCTGGTGGCCCGTGAAAGTTCATCTTGGAGTAGGGCTGAACCATAACAAGGCTTGATTTTTTAAAGGCAGCGCCAGCGCCTGAAAGCGCTTGAGGTAGGCTGTGGCTTCACCTTAGTGCTAATCCCTGCTCATAGGGATCCCTGCAAATTAGCACACCCATTTTGTTGCCCCAAATACTAGAGCCATTATTATAAGGAACCCCCCAAACCCTCAACCTAAATCCATACAAGGAACCTCCCAAAGCGAACCCTTAATCTCCTGAAACCCCACAAACCCATTCCAGCAACCCAGGCACCGTTTCAGGCAAGTTTGCCTAGACCTCAGTTTAGGGTGTAGGATGTAGGGTTTAGGGTCATCAGCCGTTTTCCTGGGAATCCTTTCTATATCCTCTGGTTAGAAGGGTATGAAGGAATGGAAAAGAAAATGGAAACTACTTTACAATGGGTTATGTAGGGATTAAGAAGGTGTATATTGGGGTTATCTTGGGATAATGGAAAATAATATGGAAACTACTTTACTATTGGGATTAAATGAAAGTTTCCCGAGATAAGGGTTACCTTTCTTGGGGTCCTTATAAGGGATTCTAGTATTTTGTGGTAAATTTTGGCGCCCCTTGGGGAAACTGCCATAAGGCTCTCAAGTCCTAGTGGCCCCCTCAAAAAGCCCTATAATTAGTGTCATCCCTTATGTAACCCCATTAAGGCGCATATGAGATGCTAAAACCTTATTTTGCTATTTATAAGCCAGGTTCATATCATGGGTTCCCACTGTTGTTTTTGCTGGCGCGCGAAAGATGCGCGAAAGTGCGGCGACAGGTCCGCCAGATGTCTTGCCATAGGGGTCATCTGAAAGGTCGTCTTGAATTGCTGAGATGAGCCTTACGAGGCTGCTTTGGCTATGTCTTCCCTAAGCACAGGGCCCCCAAACCCATGACATGTTCTTCTGAAGGAGTCCACATATGAATCATCTAGACGAAAATCACAACATGGCAACACGCAGATTTGCTTGGTGCGCGAAAGACCGCGAAAGCTCTGTACACGGCGCGGCGAAAGGTAGGTTTTCGGGAGAAGGAATTGAGCACAGCCCCCCATATTTGAGGACTATTAGAACTAAGGATCCAGTCCTTCATCCCTGCCAACCACGGCTAAGCTCTCTAAGGGTTGAATCTTCTCCCCGTACCATAAATCCTCCACCATCTAAAAATGAATGCGGTTTAGGGCTTACGATTCAGGGTTTAGGGTTTAGTCCCTAAACCCTAAGCCCTCAACATAGCATTATCATAGGATGGGTGGAAGACTTACTATGTCGGAGAGCTGAATTCTGAGAAGACCACGCTAAGCCCCTTCAAGCCCCTTGACCCTAAACCCTAAACCTATGCCAAATGCCCAGCTAGGCCAGGCGTATAAAACTGTTTTGGCAAGCAGGAAGGGGTGTACGGAATTTCAGGAGTGTAGGGGTTCCTTTTAGGGAACTTATAATAAGGATGCTAGTGTTTTGGGCTACAAAATGCAGGTTGAATCTCTGGGGCAAAGGGGTGTCCACCTTTGATGAGCTTGCATCCGCAATGCCATGGGCAAAGACCTCGGCAAGTCACAACATACTGGGAAGGAGCTTAAGAGAGGGACTTTTAGATCCAGAGTATATTGTAGGTGAGCCAAGAAGTTGTCCATTTCCTTGCATATGTGACAATTCAGGGACGCTAGTTTGATCAGCCCCGATTCTCATCAAGCACAGTATGTCTGTTGAAAGACGTGTGTCTTTGCAATGTGCATTGTCGTTGGGCTGTTTGTAACGTTGGACAACTTCCCTTGTGTATCAGACTTAGAACCAATGTGCGACTGCTTTTCTAAGAGGCGAATCAGCACAGCCTATTGCACAGCATGTGTATGGACCTGGAAGCAGCCTTGTCCTACCATGAAGTGTAACGATGTGCTGGATAATTGCGATGCGATGGCAGCAGCCTCAATCATAGTATTACTACACTACTGATAGCTACTACTTACTACTTACTATTACTATTACTACTACTACTACTACTGCTGCTACTACTATTACTACTAAATCATCTACTACTACTACTACTACTACTATTACTATTACTATTACTACTACTACTACTACCACCCGAGACCCTAAGCTTTTCACTATTAAGCATTGCTAATGAGGTGGTGCAACTGCTAAGGCCTTCCAATACCAGGACTGTGCCGCTGGAGCGGGTCAAACCTCTGTTTCGCAGGCCTCTGGCGTTTCGGAGGGCTATCCTGGAATATGCAAGGATAGGGGGGTTCCCAGAATTAATGTAGGGTTACCATTTTAGTATATTCGGGTCTATATTGGGGGTCCCCCTATGTTGGGAAACTACCATACAGGGCTATATAATGATCATAATGTGCAGACTCTTGCAAGTTGGTATTACGCGCAGGGGCGGATGGAGAATTCTGTCCGTCTCTAGTGCTATTATCTCGGCTGCCAGCAGCTGTGGGCGAAACTTGTCATTTCCAGAAGTTTGGGACCCCTGTCATACCTTAAATACTACAGGTCCCTATTCTTGCCTGGAAAGCCTTCCAGTGGGATCCAAAATTCATTGGGGGTTAGCACAGTAAGGAGACAGGTTTCTGGGGCTCTCTATGGGGGTCCCCCTATTTGTGGCAAATCCCGAATCTGAGCCTCTTGTCAGATCTTCTGAGCCTCCAAGTTGTGAATTTCGAATCCCGGACATCAAAGGGGTGTAGGGTTTGGGGCTTAGGTTAATGAGCCGGGCGTCTCCCAAAATCATGTTCACAATTTCCAGTACAGGAGTGTTGAGCAAGCCCTTTTCCCTTACTGAGATCCTGAGGTCTTTACACAAGCAAGCTATACTCTAAAACGGTGACTTTTTCAGTCCTAGGTTACTGGGGATCCTAGAGCAAGGATTGTAGTATTTGGGGGTCTATAGTGGCGCCCCTTTTATTTATGGAAAGCGACACATACTGCTGAATAGGGACCCTAGAATTCCCTTTAGAATCAGCATGCGCTTCCGGGGTCCCAAGGGCCCCTATTTCGTGTTGCTGACAACTCTTGCCCCCCCTCCCCCATGCATGAATTTTTATTGGGCTGCCATAAGCGCAATAACCATCCTTCCCAACTAACCATGAGAAAGGGAGAGGTGTCGTAGACATCGTCGTTCTTGCGTATGAGACAGTGATGGCTTGAAGGTGGTTGAACAACCCAAACCCTAAATCCTAAACTCTAAATGGTGTTGGAGGGAGAGCTGCTGCCTGAGCGCCCGTGCAGACCCACACCCTTGGAATGATCTAAAAATCAGATACCTATTTAGAGAAAGCCATAACATGCCCAATGCGACCCATCTAATTTCCCGAAAAAGTACGGGATCCAGCTTGAGGTCCCTTGTGCGGTCTGCAGAGGCCTTGGGAATCTGCATGCTGCTCCTACTCCCCTGGCTACCATCCGTGGCCGAGTTTCTCGATGTCCTGCGAGAGCCCACCGAGGTGTGACAGGAAAGGTTTCCTGGGTTGCTGTTAAGGAGCTCCAATTAAGCTTAAAAAAAGAAAATCATATGCATAGCAGGGTTTCCTCACAATGGCAGTTGCATTTGCTTTCTACTCATCACACGTCTTGTCTCTTGGAATTGTTGTTTTCTTCTCTAGCTTTAATGTGCGCTTCCGATCCATTCTCCTTTGTTGCGCCCGGCAACTTTCAACACTCGAAACGCGCGTACAACGCGAGCGAGAGCCCCAAGACCAAACCCCTGAAACCTACTTATCTCTACCTATCAGTCAAACATATACCCCTGTAACTGCATTGAAGGAACCCAGGGTCTTTTAAGACGCAAATGAAGGTGCAGGCGTCAGTTGCCACTGGGAGTTCGTGCGTCTCCTGTGGAGACAAGAGAGAAGGTTGCGTCACGAAGACGGATGACTGCGCCCTGCCTGAATGCTAGGGTTTGGGGTTTCGAGGGTTTTGGGCTTGAGGGTTTAGAGTTGTAGGGTTTTGGGTTTTAAGGTTCAGGGGGTTGTAAGGTTTTGGGCTTTTACGATTTAGGCGGTTTATGTTTGGCGGTGTAGGCGGTTTGGGGTCTTAGAAACTTTAGCAATTCCAAGGGGTTTAGGGTGGGCCTCAGTGTATGTTCATGCTGGCTGTGTGCGAGCCCGAATGCAGAAAAGGCTTCAGATACTGCATAAATAGGTACCTGCACGCGGGCTTTTAGCAGTAGCTCGTTGATGGGGTACGTAAGAAGGTACTTCCAAAGTGGATAGTTACTATCGGATAGTTGTTGCTCATTCCTTGGGTGACATGGTGCATTGCTTCAGAGCGGGTAGTACCCTGTGCGTTCGGCTTGTAGGATTTAAAGCTGGAAGCACTCAGACGGCGGAAACACTCAGACGGTGCAAGTCCGATTACCATGAGGGTAGGATGTTGATGAGGATGCCAAAGGCCCAAATATAGCCTGCCTTTTGAATCTAGTTTCTCAAGACACATGCACACACGTTTGATTCAGCTACCGAGAAAAGCCCCTCGTGGATACCTGCTGCCAGCTGATCCTGGATGCCCTCTCCCCGAAAGATGCGCCCTAGTGTATGGAGGAATTCTAAATTCTTGCCCAACTGCAGGCTTTCAACATAGTAGTTGTAGTTCTCATAGTATGAGGTACGTAGGGTGTGCTCCATCCACAGTAGAAGCGCAGTGCACTTTGACAAGAAGCCTTTCTACTTTCCAAGTTTTTCACAGCGGCCAGAGATTTTTTTTGGAGGATGGGGCCCTACGCAACTTAGATCAAAGAACCATGCCGGTGAACGGCAAAGTCAGATCCCCACCTAAGTTGCTGTACACAACACTTACGTAGCCAATAGAACAAACTTCAAACTTGTTGTGCTTCCTTTTCGGGTCTCTATAATAAAGTTTAAACTTGTTTAGCCCTGGTTATTGGGAAGAGAGAACAGTGCCAGGAAAAGGAGAAGAACCAAGAACGCAACTTGGCTGCACAGCTACATGAAGGCGTTTCGAATGCGGGTGTGGCAAAGTGACCCACTTCGAAGAGGCTGCCGTGTGGCTAGCAAGCTGAGACGTAGCGTCCCCTCCTTACAAGTTCAGTGTGTGTGTTTTTTGGGTAGGGTTTAGGGCAGGAGCTGTGTGCGAGGAGGTTATGAAGGCGGTGGCACACTAGTGAAGATGCCCAAAGGCACTTCTCAGCAGTAAAGCGCGCAAGAAAGGAAACATTCTGAGCTTTGTGATAAGGTTATTGAGTTGGGCTCGCAACAGAGATGCACCAGAAAAATCAATATGGCCATATGATAGTCTCGATAGTATCCATACATAGGGGGACCTGCCATATGCAACCAAACTCAGGACTGGCAATCTCCCCATGCTGGCACCCCCATATCTCAAATCCCCAAACCTGACGCAATCCCAACAGAACCGCCTGAATTGAACCGTTGAATCTAGATCCCCCAGCCCAAAGCACAAACTTGCTTCTGCCCCAAGCTCTTACGCCCTACACAACGCCTCCCTTTACAATCGTACCTGCCCCCATTTATGCGCCTCCCCGTAATAATTAACCCCCGCATATAGTATCATCCTATGAACAGTCGTCATAACTTGCGTAAAGGAGATTATGTAACGCTTGGACATGGAACCCAAAATGGGCGGAAAAGCGACACCCCCGCCAAAACCTTGTAAAGCCTTGGGGATTCCTGAAAAGTGACACCTGCAATGCTACGACCAGTAGGCAGGCATGAAGTTCGGATAGATTCTTATATAGTTTAGGGTTCATGGTTATGGTGGGCACATTGGGGAAGGGAATATACTGTAGAAGCCTGAACAGATTGCAGCTTCCTTGTAAAGATATGGTATAGAGTATCTCAAATAGACCTCAAAGTGATAGATTTTTGTTGATTTGCCCCGGTATTGGGTACCATAATGGGCGTGGATATGTTGATTATTCAGTGATACTGTGCGTGGAGGAAATCTTGCATTACCTTATGTACCCACACCCTCGGAACTGCAGCGTATTGAGGTTCCTAAGTGGTACCTAAACCCTAAACAACCGTGGTGATAGGGATGCATTTCCCTGCCTCTCTTTTAAATGTCAGTAAGATGAGGGTTCCTTGGCTTCGTGATCATTATCGCGTGGCAGGCGGGTGCCTGCATTTGCAGTTTAGACTTTGGGGCTGTAAGGTCTGGGATATGAGCTACTGCTAATAAAGTTGCAATTGGTACTGTCGTGCTATCCACCGTATCTTCCTTCTTGCTGATACTAAGCGTCCTGCATGACCTTGGGATACCGAACTCCCACAATTTTTAAATGTATCAGGTATTTAGCGTTTTTGCAGAACGTGTAATAAAATCTATTATTTGCTCATACACCCCAATGTTGTCCCAGTTTCCATTTTATTTTTCATGTTTTGTATTTATGCTTGCTTGTAAACGTTTGCGGTAATGTCCCTAATCCCCATGTATCAACAGTAGAAAGAGCCTATCTCCTTTAAGAAGCCTTGTAGCTAACACAGCCACTCCTAGAGTGCGAAAGATGTTGTTTTGCATGTTGTGGGTTGAAGATTGTTTGGGGATTCGCGCGGAATCTAGGGTTGAAAGGTCGGGGTTCACATCTCTAGTACGAGAAGAAGAGGAAGACCCATTCGCATGGGCTCATTGAGAATATATCGCGGGCTGATCTTTTTACGTAGTGGGCAGGCCACCAAAGGTTGCTGAAGGGGGTTTTTGCGCATTCAATAAGCAGACCACGTGCCTCTAGTCTGGGGGGTCGTGTATGCCACTGGCCCATCTCCTTTCACGCTGCAAAGACTTCAACATTTGTAGGCAAGGGGCCTCATAGAAAAATCAGCTGGGTAAAGATCCCAAGCAGGGTCCCAAAGCACCCATTTTCACAAAAATTCGAACAGACACATTTGGTACTTTCCTAAAATAAGTCAACCCCCCATATACACCCCAAAAATACTATAATCCTCGTTTTAGGGACCCCCCATAATGGCACGCTTAATTTTGGGGAAACCCCTATTTGGCGGACCAACTGGCTCAAGCCCCGAACCAGAAGAACCCATAGAAATTGCAAATGGGAAGTCCTTCACAACCCCCCCCCCCCCACATGCGCAGGAATCCATGTGCTCCTACTGTTTAGGGTTCAGGGTTTAGGGGATAAGGTATATACCCTACACCCGAAGTGTGGTCCAAAATCCCTATAAACCCTTGCCATGTCCAAGAAATGGGGATCCTGCTTAATTATATCCCAAAACGCAATGATCCCTATCATACGGGTTCCCAGAGAGGGACTCCTACCCTAAACCCTAAACCCTAAGCCCGAAACCCTAAACCGTGTGGTCCTAATATTTGGAACTCTAAGCCCTATGTATCCCGCAAGGCTCTAGAAGCCGAACTTGTCCCCCGTAACCCCCCAAAAAGGGATTCCCACTTATACAAGCACAAAACCTTGTATGTACATATATATATATAGATAGGTGTGTATATATGTATTAGTCTGTATCTACGTAACACCACCTATTTCTACCCTCCGATCCATGTTTGGCAGACTGTTGCAGTCACCCTCCCTTTGAGGGACCCTCAATTTCAGATCCCAGACCATAAGCCCCCTTAAAGCCTGCGCACTATTTAAAGAAGCCCTAAAGGCTAAACCCTAAACCGTATACCCCACCCATTTCAAGGGACCATTTGTGGCAGGTTGTTGCATTGAACCTTTACTCCTGGGACGACTGGGCCAAAGCTGCTTTCGCCACGAGCTTCGGCGACAGGGGTCAGATTTAGGGTTCATTTGGTTGTGATTAAGTTTAGGGCTTAGGGTAGTATTGTCGAAAGGGGATCCGACAGCCAAGAATATCTAGTCCGATCATGCTTTCCTTCTGATCAGAACACATAAAGTATAGAAGAAGTTGAACAAGAAACACAACTCCTCAAAGGGGGTTAGATACGGGATTTTATAGGGGAGTATTAGGGTGGCTATAAAGGGGGATACGAGGAACTTTGACTATAGCTCATATAAATCTGTTATTGCGAGGTGTTCTTGTTTTTAAGTATGGGGAGGAGATGTTCCATTCCGCATCAGGAATAGGAACAAAATTGTAGTTTCCATGGATAAGGGACCCTAATATAGACCCCAAAATCCTAAAACCCTAAACCCTAAAACCATAAAATATTAAAACCTTCAACCCTAGACCCTCAACACCTGTCAGGAAAGATCGAGTCGGTAGCTACAAGCTGGCCTCCTCCATGGTCTACGGCTGCTTAGGAAGCTGGGCTGAGATTTCATTCCCTCTCTCGGGTTTAGGCTTTAGGGCTATATATGTAGGGTTTAGGGCTTAGGGGTAGATATGTAGGGTTTAGGGTTTAGGGCTATATATTTAGGGTTTAGGGTTTAGGGCTATGTATTCAGGGTTTAGGGTTTCAGGGTGTAGAGCTATATACTACGAGGACCCCCACCCTGAAATCGTGGTATAACAGGAAACTAATAGGACCCTAGTATGATCCTTAGTATCCCTTATAGTCACTATTACGGGGTTGGGGGGTCCACCTAACCTATATACGTGGCCCTAATATGCTACAATACTACAATTCTTACAGGGAACCCCAACCAGGGGACCCCCCAATGTTTTGGAAAAGCTCTCATATGGTTGTTTCTCAGGATGCCCTAAACCCTGAACCCTAAACCTTAAACCCTAATCTGTGGATAAGATCCCCCAGAAACCTAAACTTAGGATCATCCAGCCTAGAGGCCTCGAGATCTCTTGCTTGAGAATCTAGGGATGTCTCAGGTATGGGTTCCCTTTCAGGGTTTAGGGTTTCAGGGTTTAGGGGCTCAGGGTTTGGTTGAGGGTTTTACAAGCTCGGTAACATTTGGCGTATATTTCGGGGCACGCGCCTTAGGAAACGGGAGATTTTGCCTCCTTTTGGAAGGTTTCACGGGCTATGTCGTAGTTTCCGTAAACATAAATCCCCGTAGAGACACGCAAATGCGATATTCCTCATCATGGAACTCTCTTTTTGGGAAATCTCCCGAGCTGTAGCTTAGATGTAGGATCGATAATCTGGCTTACCGTTAAAGTTGAGGAACTTGCACTGATGTACTCTAAAAAGGAAACCCCAATTATTTTCTATCCGCCCATATGATGGTTGCTCACGTACTTTAAGTTCCGTAATGGCAACCCAGAAAATGGAGGCCCTCTCAGACAGGGAACTATTTTCTCTGGCCATGCGGATCATGACGATCCTCGGCTCCGGAAGGCAGAAGCAACCCTTTGTGGGGACAAACCATGTGGGGGTTTCCCCATATTTGGGGTACCATCTTGAAGGTTCCTATCATAAGGACTATAGTGTTTTGGGGTCTATATTGGGGTCCCCTTATTCTGGGAAACTACCATGTGTCTACAGCACCCCGGCTTCCCTGCAATTTGGAACCATCTGCCAGCAAATTCTGGGTTGAAAACTTAAGCAACTTGGGCTACGTTACTACTAGAAATCTAAACCCTAAACCCTATACAACCCCATTGTAGTGGTTTCTATTTTCTTTTCCATTATCCAATATAACCCCAAATCTAACCAAACCTTAAACCCTCAAACCCTAAACCCTAAACCCCTAAACCCCTAAACCCAAAACCCCTAAACCTTAAGCCCCAAGAAGTCTAATAGCTAACCGGGCTTCCTTGCAATGGCAGGTTAAAATAGGCTGATCAACAGCAACTCGGGAGTTCCACATCTAGTCCCTGGGGTGTATATAGGGATATACATATATGTATATATATATATATTTGCATAGGGGTTTTATAGGGTTTTATAGGGGTTATTTAGGGTTTTATAGGGGTTAAATTGGGATGATGGAAAAGAAAACGGAAACTACTGTTTAGGGTTTGGGGTTTTTGGTTTGGAAGCTGCGGGCTCAAAGCCGGCGGACCTAACTCCACGCAAAGCCTGTAGGCAGTTGCCTTTACATCGTGACGTGCCTCTTTCTGGCGCAGACCCTCATAATGCTTTCTTGCCTTGAGAATATATTCGTGAACGGCATGCGTTTTCTCAGAGTCAGTGTATGCATTGTTACATCGGAGGCTGCTGCCAGAACGTGACTTGTATCGTGTATTGATCTGTGTACATCATGCTCATCCCCTCAACCCGGTTTCGTATTACGTGAACTATGTTACAGGGTCTCCCTAACACGAGTCGCCTACATTTTCTGGAAGCTGTCACACACTGTCTGTATGTATGTATGTATGTATGTATGTATGTATGTATCTCTGTGGGTACGCGTATACATGTATCACCATACCTCTGGCCCCTATACTTCCTTCATAACCCCTGCAACGAGCCCTACGTTACATGAAGCCTGCAAGATTTTCTGAGGCATCTCAATGATTCTCCTCCGCCTCGTCCCTTCGCAGTTGCTGGGCTCTCCTTGTGGGTTTCTGGAGAATCCATGATTAAGGTTTAGGCTGGAAGGTTTCTCCTCAGCGCTGGACTTCGCGGAATTGATACCCTCCACAAGTCAATATGGAACCTTTCTTCGCACTCTTTTCTAAGTAGTCATCTAGCTTTTGTGTTTGGACTTCGATGTTAGCTTTTGGAGCGTTAAACCCGAAATCCTGCTCTCTAATCATTCGTGGGATTTTCCTGTGTAGTCCCCATAGCCAGCCATTTCTAACCCTCCTAGAAGGGCCTTGAAGCACCTTTTACATCCTTCGTAAAATCATTTCCAAAAAACTTGTAACTAGTGATAAGCCTTTCTCAAGAAAAGTGGAACCCTAAACCCTAAATACCCTAAATCGTAGTTTCCATTTAATTTTCTTATCCATTATCCCAATATAACCCCAATCTAACCAAAACCCTCAACCCTAAACCCTCAACCCTAAAAATCTATCCCCTATATACCCCCCACCAAAAGTGAGGTTGATCCAGCCGCGCAAGGCCGCACTGGATGTGCTGGTGGCTGGGCTGGCAGCTGCTGTATACACGGATATACCGAAGTTCCCTTGAAGGGAAATTTACAGGGGTACATGAGGATATCAGGGTTTAGGGTGCTTGAAAAGAGGATTTGGGGCAACATCAACAGCCGATGATGGAGAGAGAGCAAGGAACATGAACCGCTCAGTTGGCAGTCGCAGCGCTCGCGTATTTGTTCGCACCGTGCAGTCTTGATCTTCCTTCTGTGATGGGTTAGGCATCAAAAGGTGCAGGCCGTTGGTATTCAGGCGTACGACCTGCTACAATCCTCTGTGTGTTCTTGTGTGGCCTTCTCGCTCAGGTTAGGCACACGCTGACACGCGGGTGTCCCGAATGGTACACGCCACTGGGCAATGATCGGTGGTCGACAGAGACTGGTGAGGAGCCACATCTAGTAAGTGGGGAAAATGAGACCCTCAAGACATAGACAGGAGCAAATGCAGAGCATGAGATTTTGCGTGCTCTTTTATTTCTAGGAGGGCTGTGCTCGGTGCGGAATGCAATTGTGAAGACATTAGCGTCTTGGGCATTAGGACCCTATAGTCTCTAACTATCACATGGCCATCATGGGGGTCTCATTTTTTGGGAGGTCCTGCCTTTCGATCGGGGCTTGAAGGTTTCGGGCTTGTGGTTCGAATCCCTGAACTTGTTCGCTCGACTTACTCCATTCTTTTAGGTTCGCGTGCGTGCCCTCAGATCCTCTCCACACGATCAGCCCAAACATCTCTTGGCAGCCAAAGGCCCATGATCCTCACCACCCTGAACAGCGTTTGAGGCCTTTTGCCTCCGAGACGATCTCGAACTGGCTGGACAACTCACTTTCAGTGGTCAGGGGCCCAGTCACTTGAAGCTTGAAGAACCTAACCGGTGCATGTCAGGTAAGATCGGCGCTTAGGCCCCCCAGATCTCATGAGTATTCATAATTACCTATGCAACGGTCCCAGTTTCCTTGTGTAATAAAGGTATAAGTGCCCTCAAATAGACCTCAAAATCATATTGGTTAGTATTTAGGCACCTAGAGTATGCTCGCGCAGAGCCACTGTTGGAGTCTTGCCGCGAAAGGAACTGCATTGTTTTGACATCATTTTATGGAATGTGTCCTTGGTGCTCTTGTAGACTGGCAAGAAAGATGTCTGAGTGCAATGCCTGGATTGCTATTTGATCCCTGTATGTCTGGCATTCAGATGGCCGTGTCTCAACGCATTCCTGCCCAAGATCTAGGTAATGCCAAAACCCCAAACCCTAAAACCCTAAACCCTAAAACTTAAGAGCCTCCG
>CAJNIZ010021169.1:0-68140 GCA_905231905.1 Symbiodinium pilosum
GCAAACATAGTTGGTAGGGGAGGGGGGGGGGGCGGCTAGTAGTAGTAGTAGTAGTAGTAGTAGTAGTGGTAGTAGTGGTAGCAGCAGCAGCAGCAGCAGTAGCAGCTGTTGTTGTTGCTGTACACAGGCTTGAAAAATAAATCACGGATAATACAATTCGGGATCTTTGTATCTTGTACCATCATTATATAAGGAATCCAGGACTACAACAAGTAATTAGTTCGGCTCCTTTGTTAAACGCTCCTATAGAGCACCGTAACATCCCAGTTACCCATTTCATTTTCCATGTTCCTTTCAATTAAATTCTCCATAATATTGGCAGTTCATAAGGCACACATTCCCAGTGTCCATTTTATGCTACATGTTCTTTTCCATTTGATTCTCCATGATTGGGGCAAAGTCCTCAACCCCAGACCATTAATCCTGAACTCCAAACCCCCCACACCTAAACCCCAGACCCCAAACCCTAAATCCCAAACCCTAAATCCCAAACCCTAAATCCCAAATCCTAAATCCCAAATCCCAAACCTTAAACCCCAAACACCAAATCCTAAACCCTAAACCCCAAACTCAAACCCTAACAATTATTTCGGCCCCCCCCAAACACAGGTTGCCAAGGCCCCGGGCGGTTGCGTAAGCAGAGGCAGGTGGAGGATTTTTCCTCCTGGCCTGCATTAAGAAGAAACCCTTGGCTAAGGTTTAGGGTTTAGGGTTAAGGGTTTGGGGTTTAGGGTTTAGGGTTTGGGGTTTAGGGTTTGGGGTTTAAGATTTAGGGATATGACCCCCCCATACTGGAGAACCAAACTGAAAAGAACATGGAAAACGAAAGGGAAACTGGGGCTATGTAGCGATGTATACTAGGATGCAAGCAAGATTTAGCAACCTCAACCCTAAAATTGGCACCTTAGTATCATCATATAATAGTGTCAGAGTCCTTCCTATAGCGCTGGGGTAACTAAAATCCCCTCATTGCTATGGAGCAAAAAAGGAATTTCCCTTGTGATGCACGAGTTGACAAAACTTCTTGCTTTGACTTACGTGACGTGGAGATGTAGGGCAATGCATGGCCAATCTGAGCTGGTCCATGGTTTGGGGTTGAGGGGGGCTGTAGCTTCCATTGGGAACGATGTAAGGTCCCTGACAGCCCAGAAACTTTGTTGAACCTCTGGAAAGATGCGGAAGGTCGAGGGCCTTACTTAAACGAGCAATAGCAAGTATGGCGCAGAAGCCTGAGTAGCTTGCAATAGCGGCGCCATATGTCTGGTCATATCGCTCCTTGAATTGCAGCGTATGGTACCAATAAGATAACTTAATTGGCTCGTGGAAGAGTATCTCGTTTACCCATTCTTTCACAACCCCAGAGGCTCGCTAAGCCCCTACACCTCTTAACCCTAAACCCCAAAACCCCAAACCCTAAACCCTAAACCCCTGAACCTTAAACCCCTAAACCCTGAACCCGTGCCAGGTGAGGCCGGTACCTCAAATGCTTTCTCCGCGGCTAGGGTTAAGTCGAAGTCCTGGAATAGGTCTGGGTACCTTGCTGGAGGCGTGAGCACTTGTCACTTATTCTGATTTCTTATGAGCTATAGTCTAAACTCCTAGTATCCCCATAATAACCCCTACAGTAGTCCTCTATTTATTCCACTATATAACTCCCTTGAAGGAGTTTAACCTAGTGCTCTTATGGTTTAGGGTTTCAGGTGTAAGGGTTTAGGGAGTTTCTGAAAGTTGGGCGCCGCTTTTCCAAGCACAACAAGACTATTCTCCTTACTAAACGAGCTTCAGAAAGGACCCATTCGTTGAGAAACTCCTCTCACATCCTGCACCATCATCGCTACGATCCAGGTCACAACCCGCACAAAACATCTGCAACGAAAATCTGCACCTCGACGCAGCTTGAGTATTCGCTTGGCTTCGCACTTGGAGGGATCTGCTAAAGATTCGGCCACAGCCTGCGCTCACCATCATGCTGATTTGTAATAGGGAAAGAAGGAGTAGAAAAGACAAGCAAACTACTGTAGGGTTTAAGGAATAGGGAAGAAAATGGAAACTGTTACGGGGCCGGCCAAAAATTTCTAATTAAAGGTGCTAGGAGGGTCTCGGCACCTAAATGCTGATATCATTTCAGTTTACACTTCACATTCCATTGTCTTTTCCTAAATCTCCAAAAGCCTGTAGAGGAGGGTCTTGGTATACAGAATTATACATAACCACAAGGGGAATGGAAGCTGCGCCTGGTTGACCTTTGCCAAGTCTGCTGTCCAAATCTGCACCTGACACTCTAGGGTTTAGGGTTTCGGGCTGGGAGTTTTAGAAACTTGGTGGCCCCTAGACATATATATATATATGCATATATGTACGCATATGTGTGGGTATGTTTTTGTAGTTTCTATAAAGAACGGACCTCAATATAGACGCCAAGACCGCGAAATGTGAGAGTCCTTACCATAGAAACCCCTCCGCACCCTAGGAACCCCAAAAAGTGACCCTACTTAATGGAAACCGCCATGTACGAGCGTATGTAAGTATAGTTCATACAATCTATCATCTCTTGACCAAGACAGACCCTGAGTGTGACAAACCCAAACCTCGTAGCTCTCAAGGATTTAAGGTTTAGGGCAGTTCACAAGAATCAAGATTCCAGAGTAGCAGCACCCTCGAGATTTCCAGAAACGTCGCCAGAAGTCGGGTAAAAAAATCTCAGGCACGGACAACTCTAGACAGTTCGCTTGGACAGTACGTCCTGGCGAAAAATGCTGCCTGACAGGAAGCAAGGACAAGCTTACCGGTCGTCGGTAGGGGCTGGGGAGATGGATTATAGCCCAGTTTCCATTTCGTTCTCCATTTGATTCTCCATTATGGGCTTCAATATCCCCTGACCCTCAACCCTAAATCCTATTATCTTCCCTTACTGCCATTCCTTCACTGCCTACTGGACCACGGGAGACCGGAAGCAAACCAAAAGCGCATCCTGAATTTCAAAGCTTAGGGCTGGGGGCAACCAGGGTTTAGGGTTTAGGGTTTATATTTTAAGGTTTAGGGTTTAGGGTTAGACCCGGCGATCCATCCTAAACTCCCTTGAATCTTTGGCCAGCGAAGCACAAACTAGCTGGAGAATAATCATCACAGTAAGAAGATGGAAGGCAAGTAGCAATAGCAAGAACAAGAGAGGCAAGAAGACAGCTGATGGACAATAGGATATTCAGCGAGCGAAACACAATCATCACCATGATCAACAGCATGGTCATAGTCATGATAGCGAGAGCTCAAGATTGCCCTAGCATTCCATGCCTCAGGCAGACGATTCGCGCTGATGAGGACCTGCAGACAACAGGGTTCGACAGCAGGCCCTTTCAACCAGAACCAACTGAGATACATTAGGTGGGATCTGTGTCGGGCTGAGGCAGGCCACAGACAGAGATTGGAGGTCTTTCTGGGGTTCACACCATGGAGAACCCAGGGAATGGACTCTTATAGTAGCAGTCTCCATCTTCTATTCCATTCCTTCTTCCCCTACCAGCAACCAGCAAGATAGTCGGCCCGCTTCAGGCAGACTATGGCCTAACTACTTGAGAAGAGATTGTCTCGCATCCTCATATGACCCACAACCCTCGTTCAATTTTGATTCTCCATTATTAAATTCCTACATAACCTATATACAACCCTAGTATCCATGTCATGTTGACTTGATTTCAGTCTCCATTCTTAGTTATCACAGGCCTCCAACGCGCGCTTGGCGTCCCCCAGCAGCAGGTAGCATAGCGTAGCGATGTTGCTAATGTTGCTCTCCTCAGGACTTGGGGGGGGTTCGGCTCAAGGTTTGAAGGAAGGAAATGCAGGATGGGTTTAGGGTTTAGGGTATAGGGTTTAGGAAGTAGCATGGAAGATTTCACATTAAAGGGAGGGAAGGGTAGATTGTCAATTGAAAGCCCGCTGCCATTTAGTACACAACTGAAGGCACAATGGGAGCACATCTATTGTCTACTGCAAATACCTCAATTGCAGCGACTCTCAAAACACGGTACCCTCTCCAGTATCCTCAAGACCCAACAAGGGGCGAACGATTTTGAGAAACTCACATGCCAATGCTTCACCCCAACCGATTCGATTCCAAATCTGGATGCGAGGGACTGTATGGCGTAAACCCCTTGATGTCTTGAGGCTCCTGCCCTTGAGAACCATTACTCTCTCTCTAAGAAATGACTCCTAAAAACAAACACCAAATCATGAGACCCTTCCAACAATCAAGGACTTCCAAGACAAACAGCTTCAAACCATAGCAACGACAGTGAGCCATACCCCATGAACACCCGCCAAACCCCACAAAAGATCCTCGGCAAGCTTGCCAGTGGAGAGCACCCCCTCTGCATCTCCCACGGACGTGTAGAGGAGGAAGAGTGCACCAAGATCCTGCCAAACTCTCTAAGATACGGTTGCTGACACTTTATATTACTGTCTTCACACGTGCGTATGTGTGTATGTGTATATATATATATACATATATATATATATGCTTGGACATTCTCACATATTACAATTTACCATGAAATGTTAGCATCTAAGATAAGAGATGGGGTTCGTCGCAAAACAAGAGGAACCGTAAAGCACAGTCTCCCCCTTGTTGTCAAATCTCCAGGTACATGAAACCGTTGAAAAAATATCTAAGTCTTGAATGGGATCTTTTACCCCCTTTCCCCAATACAGACCCCAAATGTCAAAACCCATGCCCTTTCTGGGGTACCCTACATGTTCGAGGCGTGCTACCAGAAAAGGACCATAATCACACTGGCCAACATTTGGGAGAACAAAATAACAACATGGTAATATCCTGATACATGATACTAATATATAGTAATATGAAACCATATACAGTAGTATAAAGAAAGAAAAGATATATACATATATATATATATTAGATAGATACGAAGTAATTTATATATGTGTATACAGTAAGATAAAACAATGAATAACCTATTGTGTAATTATCAACCTGACTCTAGGTATTATTATCTAGCTATACATAGCAGCATATAACAAGTAAAGCCAACTGGCACTATACTAAAATGGTTTCCCTCAACAGGGGCAGCCCGATGATTATTATAGGGAACCCAGACAAGTACGCCCACCTTTGGGAAACCAGAGTCGTTAAAAACCCTGCGAATCCCGCTCCTGCTTTCGATGTCATGTTCCATTTTTCCACTTCATTTGATTCTTCAGAAAATAGGGGATAATATCCCCAAACCCTAAACCCCTAAACCCTAAACCCCTAAACCCTAAACCCCTAAACCCTAAACGCTAAACCCCAAGAGAGCGAGCCTTGGCTTCGCTAAAACAGCGCTTCGCCAAGGTGAAGTCGCCTGGCTAGCCACAGCTTGTGTAGGGTTTGGGGTTTAGGGTTTAGGGTTTGGGGTTTAGGGTTCAGGGCTTAGGGTTTAGGGTTTAGGGTTTGTGGTTTGGGGTTTAGGGTTTAGGGTAGGGACCTAAAAAGTTCAAGTGGTTGTTGGAGGGTATCACTATACGATGGCCTTATTGTAAGGTCTAAATAATCTTCGCGAAGAGGTTTCTACTTCTACTTCGCGGAATCACTAGATTGGTGTTTGTGCATATATTACTATACTGTAGCTGCGTGGGGGTTGTGAGGGGGGGATGTTGATCGCTATTCCGCCTTCTGCCACATGTAAGGCTTAGGTTTTTAACGTTTACTGTCTAGAGTTTAGATTCTAGGGTCAATCCTAAACCCGAACCCTAAACCAATGTGCATGGCTATACTACCTCCCTGATGTGAAAAAACTGCCATGAAAACCCTGCAAAGATGATCCAACGATGGCCCTCAAGGCGGAGAACTCTTGCAAGTAATTTGTTACTGCATGTTAGCATACATATTGTGATACTACTGTGTTACTATGGATACTCGAGATTGCAAGAAACTATTATATCTCACTGTACTATACATTATATATATATGTTTTCATATATGCAACTTTGAAGTATTGAGTTTTACTAGATATTTCTGTATATTTCTATATATCACTTTGTATCTCTCAACCCTCATTTTTGCAAAAGCCTGCGTGAATCCCCAGCAGACGCGCCTGCATTTGGTTAGCTAGGAGTGAAGGAATGTAGTCCCTAGAGAACCCATGAGAGTAGCTTCCATTTTCGTTTCACTCCCAGCTTACCAAAGGCCAGCATCGAACCCCTGAACCCCCTCAACCCTAAACCCTAAACCGGCGTGCCTTGCTCCAAAGCCACGTCTCCAAGGTTCTTCCACTTGCCACGAGGCGGCATCCCTGGATTGGCCTTCCGAAACAGACAGCAAATGAAGGCTTAGCTGGAGACACATTACGTGGTAGTAAGATCTGATAACATAGAATAACATATGCTCGTATATAATGAAATATTACCATACATGAAATGTTGGTACTATTCCTGAGCAACCAGTTCGCCTGCGTTGCAAGATTGGACCATGTAACACTGATGCCATGCAAAGGAACTCACGTAAGTCCTGGTGCTCCCTTTGTTCTTCTGCGTTGGCTTTTAGATGGTGTGTACGGAAACAGCAGAAATTGTGAAGCGTGGCAACTTCAAAAGTAACCATGTTGGATAATCCTCACCCATAATGTTAACAAGGCTTTACGTTGCTCGCAACCTCTCTGTCGGTTCGTGGCCAAAACGCCAGCTGAATGACATGATCCATAGTTTCTATTTGCGCTTCTCAAATTGGACACCAAAAATATACACTCACCAATATTCCTGAGTAATCCTATGCACAGATATACACTCACCAAAAACCAATGATAAGCCCTACCTCACACCGACCCAAGCAACTGCCATGCATGAGCACACCCAACCCTAAACCCTGAACCCTAAATCCTTAACCCTCAACTCTTAATCGCCCCATTGCGCAGAAGCAAGGGCCTGCGAAGATACGACGTACGTCCGCACTATACGGACAAAGAACACCTAAACCCAGAATCCTCAAGGTTTAGGGTATAGGGCTTAGGGTTCAGGGTTTAGGGTAGATGGCTTGAATTAGCCTCTATAACCTTGATACTCCTACATAATTATCCTCTATAACCCTCTATCATCCTATATAACCCCAAACAGTCCTGTATGAGCCATAGTCTAAACTCCTAGTAGCCCGCTTCATAACCCCTACCTTTCAGGAGCTTAGACCCTAAAACCTAAATCCCATATAATCCACTATATAACCTCCTTTCGGGAGACCATAGCTCATATCCCTAAACCCTAAAGCCTCTAACAACTTTCTACAACCCCAAACAGCCCCACATGACCCTCTATATCCTGGTTTCCTGGCCTGAGCCGTGATGCTCACGATGATGTCTGCGGCCATCTGGAGTTTCCCCAGCTGTGTGGCCAGCTCAAAGCGATGCTCGTCGTCCTTCGCAGAATACGAAAGTATGTGAAGAGAGAAGAGGAAGAGGAGGAAGAGGAAATAGGGGGAAGCGAGAAGAAGGGACAAGAGGAGCCGAAAGCACAAGAATGACACCTAGGAAGAGCCGAAGCAGCGCTAGTCTTGATTCTTGATAGTAGTGGTAGTGGTGGTGAGGACGTAACGCAACAAACACTTCTCAAGTGCGTAACGTCCAACCGCTTCCTCTGCTGCTGAAAGTCTGCAAAGCCACTTTCAAGCAGGATTCGCGAGACATTGGTTTAGGGGAGAATTCGGCAACCCCACGCTCTACAGGAACCCCCAAAAAAAGTTATGACTGAATCCGCAAACGAAACCAATTAATATAGCCCAGGCTAATCAGGTCGACCTATGTAAACTATGTTCCCAAAAAAACTTCTGCATCATTCTGCATCTATTGCAAGGATGTTCACAAGGAAAGCAAATTGTGGGAACAGCTCCACATGCATAGGAGCTAGAGTCTTAACTCCCAGGATCCCCCTCAATAACCCCTATAATACTCCTCTATAGAATCCCCTACACAAACCCCTTTAAGGAGTTTAGACCCCAAACCCTAAGCCCTATATGATCCCTCCTCAGGGAGTTTCGGCTATAGCTCATATGGGTCCTTGGAGATTTGCAGCGCTTCCGCTTGGTAGCCCTGGTTCTCCAAGAAACGGGCGATTCGGTTGTGCAGCGACCTTTTGGATTCAGGGTTCCAGGGTTGTAAGGGTTGAGGGTCTCAGGTATGAAGGGCTTCGGAGTTCAGAGTTTGGGGGTTGGAGGTTTGAGATTGAGGATTTCGGTCTAGTACGTAGCTGCATAATGGTTGCAGAGAAGACTTAGGACTATATGTCTGCTATCATACTGTTGTCACCTACAGGTGGCTAGTCATGACATGAGTAGTCCCCACAATACTCCCATAAGGGCTTCCATACCCTAAACCCTAAACCCTAAACCCTAAACTATGGGAGACTACCCACCCGTAGGTACCCGCCCGGAGTGGGCTTCTGTCATAGGATGGTTTCCGAACATCATCATTTACTATCGCAACTGATGGAAACTTCCGCTTTCTGGAGCCCCTTAAACCCCAAACTCACCGGATTACCGCGGCCCCCCACAAACTCATACCCTAAACCCTAAACCTGGTCAGCCTCAATTCCCCCCCAGTAAGCCCCAATGAGGCCCTCAAGTGGAAGGGGCCAGTGTGTAGACCCCTCCACCCTGATCAGGCCGACGAAAAAACCAACACCCCACAGACCTGCTTGCCTTGCGCTCTTCTCGCTTTAGGTAGGCTTAGGCACTGGCCTAGGTCCTTTAGAACAAAAACCTCAACTTCCTAGCCGTATATGCTGGATTCTGTAAGCATAGGTCCTTATCAAACCCCTTTAAAGGATCCAAAGACATAGATCTCCCAAAGAATCCCTAAATCCTAAGCCCTAAGAATACGTAACATGATTCTGTTCATGCTTGGAAGCTCAATTGCGTTATCCCGCTGTGAGATGTCATTGAGTCTCGAGCTCCGGGAGTTGTGCGAAGAAAGTTTCTGCCGTCGGGAAATCCTGGCCACCAGTTGAGTAGAGGATCAGGGCTGAGGGCTTTCCACTTCATAATGGGCTTGATTAGGGGTTCTGATTCGGCTCTAGGATTGTTTCGGCTTCTAGCTTCATTGCTAAGAATGCGGAGACAGTAGGCTACGCTGAGAATGTGCAGAAGCTTTGTTTCTGGTGTGAAAGTCAGGCGTCCGGAAATTGCACGAGTCGTTCCCCTTGCATGGCTGAGTAGTAGAATTCGCTGATGTAGCGCAACATATCCAGGAGGTTGGGATTTTGAGTAATCCTCGGGATGCCGAAAATATCAAATCCCCCACAGCCTGGCAATTGCCATTGCGCTCTACACCATTGTCTCAATCTCAGGGATAATCCCACACGGCAGCCTTTGAACGAAAAACATCCTAGAGGAAAAAGCAAACAAGGGGAGTTTCCCCACGTAGGAATCTGCCCCTCGTGTTCCCACCAAAGCCTGTAACCGTAAGCGCCTAGCCTTTCACCGTGAGTCCCAAGCCGTCATCCTTGGCCCCCATGCCCTTGATGGGATGACCCGCCCCCATATGATCCCTCTTTTAACCGCACACTACCCCTACATCATTAGAGTGAAGTCTCTGGATCACTCTTTTCAAAACACTGAAAACCTTCAGAACAGAAGCTTTGCAGACCAACCTTCCGCATGATGGCAGACTGGTATTCTATCAGCGCCATGTGCAGCGTGTAAGGAGTCACCTGGGTCAGACTGCTAGCCCTGACCTATATCCACGATATACAATATTCCCTGATTCCCATATATTCCCTAAACCCTAAACCCTAAACCCCAAACCCCAAACCCTAAACTCTACAGGGATTATACAGTGGTTCTACAAGGATTATGAGGGCAAGCCTTTCTGGGTGTTTCGCCCTTACTACATCCTGCGGTCTGGAGGCATGGAAGATGACGAGAGAGCTCATCAAATCTCCTGAACCCTGTCTTTCAAGTCTTAGTATATTGGGGTTATGTAGGGGATAATGGAAAAGAGAATGGAAACTACTATAGTATATTGGGGTGGCATACTTTATTATAATAGATATATTATATATATATATACATATATGTATACATATATAGAGAATAGGGGTATGCTGGGATCCTTCACCATTCCAAGGGCCCCTCATCCCTCAGATTCCGTATGGAAGCAGTTCTTGAGCAGCTGGCATTGAGCTCCTTGTCGATGAGGTACAGCTTGGATTGCTCCGGCATGTATCCCAGCAGGTACCTAGCATGTCGCAAAATGGGGTTCCAAAATTGTGCCGGAACCCCGCATCCA
The DNA here is from genome assembly GCA_905231905.1 of Symbiodinium pilosum. Taxonomy (NCBI): domain Eukaryota; class Dinophyceae; order Suessiales; family Symbiodiniaceae; genus Symbiodinium; species Symbiodinium pilosum. The sequence goes on from CAJNIZ010021169.1 coordinate 10,266, forward strand.
GGGCACTACACCTGCTAAGCAGTTCATCAGCGACATGCTGCCCACCCACACCTTACCCAAAGCGTAGGACTCGACTAACTACCCTGGAGTTTCTTCTGAAGCTTTGGTGTCTCAACATATGCCCCAAAGCCACAGTGTCCTGGGTTGAAAGCCCGAAATAAGCCACTCTCCCCTAACAACAAGCATCCACCGTAAGGAATTGTTCGCCCCCGTTAGATAATGGCACTCTATTGGATGGAAGCAGGAAGGGATGAACGCTACCCAAAAAGTGCGATAGATTTAGGGCCCTGTGAAATCAGAATGCAATTCTTATGGGCTATATAAAGATTAGGTAGGCTTCATGAAATATTCCAGGAACCCTTGATAGAAGACCATGGCCGACCTTGAACCTTAAAAACTCCCTTAACGTTAGTTTCCATTTTCTTGTCCATTATCCCAACATATCCCCATTTCCCCTAATTTTGAAAAAACAAGTCAACCTCAAGTTCCGCACTCTCAATGGATTTGGGGGGAGGGGGGGGGGTTCCAAGGACTTGACCTCTTGGGAACTCCCTGGACCAAGGGTTCATACTGTAGCGTTGTGGGGTGTGAGAGAAATGCCTTTACCTTCTGAAAATATCAATTTGGGGCTTAGGACTTTCGTCCTAAACCCCAAACCCTAAACCCTAAACCCAACCTTCTGAAAGCCCTGGAGAAGCGCACTGCAGACGGTCTAAGTGTGCCAAGGTCTCCTGCAGCAATGCTTGGGCCCAGGGGGGAAGATGTAGAAATCTGGGGTGAATAAGTTTCCTAAACAATTGGGGGAAAAGGAAAAATGTTTTCCCCCAATTGTTTAGTAGAAGATGTAGAAATATGGGGGGGGGGGGGTTGGTCAATTTCCTGTCAAAATATGGTCGTGTAATTGCTGTGTGTACCTTTGGTATAATTTAGCCTCAAATACATGTGCTTTTACACCCCCAAATTCAAATCCCTTGGGTTATTCAATAAGTTGATGGTACAGTACCATCACTTCCGACAAGCTCGTCCAGCAATTCAAGCTGAACATGTCACCTCCCAGAAGGTAGCCGCTGACTTGGGCTGGTCTTGCAAGATTCCTTGACCAAGCCTGCAACAAAAAATGGGCGACTACAGGCCTCGAAGTGGAACCCTCTCATAATCATTTGATAACTATACGACCTGACCTTAGGGGTTGGGTAAACCAAAACCCGCTTATTTTACCACGTCAACCCGAAACCCCAAAGTCCTGCGAGCCCGCCACCAGGCAGGTAAGTCGCTGCGCGTGGGAAACATACACCTTGGTAGGTAAACAGAGGGGTATACAGGGTTGCAGTGGAGAATGAAACGGAAAAGACAGAGGCGCATGACATGGAAACTGGGATGATATAGGGATTTAGGAATTAGGGGCCGTGTCAGCACATTACGAAACACTAGTGCTATCCCTGCAGGACATTACGTGGATTTAATTTGGGTATTCCCTATCAAGGAGATGCAGCTTCTTGGGCTGCCAAAGCTCTGTAGGCCTTGAGTGACATCAGACAGAGACCCCTAGCATTCTGAAAGATAGAAGTTACTCTAGACTGCAAACATATACCCTACACTATACCCTAAGACCTAAACCGACTCCTTCCTCGCAAGATGATTAGGGTTTAGGGTTTAGGGGTATTGGTTGTGGAGTTTACTTCAAGTTGTGGCATGGGTACAGCTTTTTGGGTGTTGAACTGAATCAAGAGCCTCAACAGGACTTGAGTTTACAGAAGCCTGCATAGTTACCAGATTCCTTCCCGTCTGATCCTTATACGGTTGTCATATGTTGGGGATATTCGTTATTGGGAGGGAAGGTTCATGACTGGAGAAATGTGGGGTGGTCGGCGTGTGGCGCTTTGAACCAGGAACTACCCACAGCCCTAGCTCCTGTATCTTAAGTCCCACAGACACACACGCTCGGCACCAAAGCCTGAATTCAACCTTTCCCGGTACCGACTACCCAGTCTACAGCCTCAATCGAATCCCAACTCAAAACCCTCAACCCTAAACCTTAAACCCTAAACCCTGACCATTTATGGTGCTCGAAAAACTCACCTGCTGTTGTTGTTAGAGACAGGGCATCACTTCTACAGGGGATTCAACAAGTACCGACGTTATCCTGGGTTGCTGTTAAGGAACTTAATTTAAGTTACTATATTGGGGAAAGCATACTAGTTACTATGTATACCCAGTATGGTAGCCTAATTTAAGTTCCTTACCAGCAACCCAGTATCTTGATAAGAATCCTGAGACCAGAATACTGGCAGTTGTTTAGGGTTCAGGGTTTAGGGATTTAAGGGTTAAGGGGTTTAGGGTTGAGGGATTAGGTTTACGGTTTAGGGATTTAGGGTTTAGGGAGTTAGGGTTTTAAGGATTTAGGGTTTAGGGATTGGGGGTTCAGGGATTTATCAAGCAAATCAAACGGCTTGCCGGGGCCCAGGCGAAGCAGTCTCCCACCCACAGCCCACTGACCACCTAGTCTCGGGTGCAAGGCTCTACTTTTGAGGCGAAACTTGGATTGATTTAGGGGCCTCATAAAAAGGAAATATATAGGGGTCATGGTTCCGTAGCAATGAAAGTCATTCCCAGGACTACCCCTAGAAAGTAGCGCCCTGACATGCAACCTTTTGAGCTTGCGGGGTTTGCAAACCAAGTGCTGTATGCTCCACACATCCGAAAGGCCACTGGGAACCCGAGAGTAGCCAGGGCTGGGTGGCCCATCGTTAAAGCCAGACAAATTGTCCGAAAGACGAGGCTCTGCCTTCGAATTTAAAGTCGAGGAATTGGGTTACATTGATGGCCAAGTAATATAATCTCAATATAGCCCCAATGTAACCCTAACATAACCCCTGATACAAGGGCTGAAGGCTTGGCAAGACGCATAGAAGAGGACGCTCAGAGAAGTTTCAATGTCGTCTGTGCAGAATGCTTTTTCCAACTCAAGGTAGCACTGGGCAGTCAATGCGGTGCCATGGGCCGTGTTTTCCGTCATGGTACCCTTATCCTGACAATGTTCCACTAATTTCAGAACCTGGAGTCAAGATACTTTGGGGCTGTCATTTCGTATGTACATATATATATACATAAACCAGAATGGGGTTAGGTTGCTCAAATTCGACAAGAAGGTGTGTTGTTGTAAGTCGAGTCAAACAGTCCTTCCAAAATTAAGACCTCAAAAACCAAGGTCCAAAAGCCGTACCTCTCGGGTTTCGGGTGTAGGGCTTCGGGTTCCCTAAACGGCACGTGTCCCCATCTCTGCCTTGTCATTGATCTCGTGCTGAAGATCGAAGGCGGCCTCAATGCCATCCTGATGTCGTGCTTGTGTTAGAGGGATTAGGGTTTAAGGTGTAGGGCTTCAGTTTAGGCAATACCAAAATACGAAAGGAAAGTTCGGTTCCGTTTCATCTCCCACTAGATCACAATGTTACTACACTTCTGAAAGTTTGTATTTCCACTCTCCAACAAGAATCAGCTATATGTTTGGCTAACTACCTTGGGTGACATACTCAATATCCGGGGCCGTTTGCGTTCTCAAGCGATGGGAAAGGTGACTTCTTGGGAGCAGTATGCTCACCCTTATGACCCTAAGCCTCAAAGCCAAATCATTGCTCCCTTCGTTTAGGGGTTACACTGGCATCCCGCCCCAGAATACCCCAAAGATTTACAACCATATGTATGATACAATCCTGGTTAGCTCCTTGAACCCAGCAGAGGTGTACTTTTGGGTGGATAGCCCTAAGTCCCTAAATCCCTAGACCCATAGGAGTATAAGGGATTCATTAGTAGCACCTGGGGAGAGGCTGGCCTCATCCATTTGGGCCCCCGAGATCAGGGCAGCTTGTACCGCATCCTTGTCGTGCCTGATCAAGGATTGATTTTAGGGGGTTTAGGGTTTAGTGATGGTTTAGGGGTTTAGGGTGTAGGGTTTAGGGGTTTGTCCCAATATCGGAGAATCAAATGGAAAATGACGTGGAAAATGAAATGGAAATTAAGGAAATACGGGCGCATACAGGCTTATGGTCTCAGGTTTAGGGGTTAAGGTCTCAGGTTAGGGATTTTGCAAAGAAGGCTGAGCTTTCGTATGCCCGGCAACATGATTCTGCTTACCACCTCTTCTTTGCGAGCTCGGGGAGAGTGCAATCCCTTACCAAATGTCCACCTAATGCTGAATACTCCCATTATGGTAGCATGACCATATAATGGGGATGTATTAGGGGCTGATGGGCGGGAGGCAGGTTTGTACTAAGGGAACAGATTCATGTAACTCGCATCCCTAAGTTGGCCTCTCCTGTCACAATACGGGTGCAGGATGTGTTGAACAAACAAATGAACTAGAATTGAAATCCTCCAAACCCTAAACCCTAAGGCCTAAGCCCTAAACCCCAAATCCTAAATCCTAAACCCTGCAGAAAACCCCAAGCCCTAAATCCTAAACCCAAAGCACTAAAGCCTAAACCCTAAGCCCTAAACCATAAACCCTAAGCCCTAAACCTTAAACCCTGATTACACTTCCCCACCTGAGCACGTAGAAGGAGTCAGGGCAAATGAGGACCACCGAGCTCCCTTCCTCGGACCTTCGCAGCACTCTCTTTTGCAATTACTTTAGGGCGAGGGGATTAGGATGTATTACCATTACTTAGGGTTTGGAGGCGGATTTTGGATTTCAAGATTTTGAAATTAAGGAAGTAGTGGTTTAGGGCTCAAGCTCTTAGGGTTTAGGGTTCAGGGTTCAGAGTTTAGGGCGTAGGGTAGGGTGGAGGTTGCGAAAGTTAGGAGTTCCCCGTTCGGGGTGGGTTCATATCGTAAGGATTCTCGTCTTTTGGGGCTATGGGTGACCCTAGTTTTTGGGAATGCCCATTTCCTGGGCTGCAACACTGGAGGAGCCCGAGTATGCCTCAAAGAGCGGATATTCCTGATACAAGCACCCCAAAGAACTGCGCCCTAAACCCGGACACTGACGCAAACCCTAGCTTTGTGAAACACAAGACCCTGAACCTAAAAAGCCTTTCGTCCTCTAATTTGGGTGGCTTCTGCATGGCAGAGACGCTACGAACCGCTTGAGAGCCCCTCCCAGACCCGTGGGAGGACAACTAGATCCCCTATAGATACCCATAATAACCCCTACTTTATTCCCCATATGATTCTAGAAGATCTAACTTCAGTTTTCAAATCCCTTGGGGGGTTTGGGTAAAACTGCGTTAATATAGCCATTTATAGGGATAATTGTAGGTTTCAAACTTCGGGCTTATCATCTCGAAGCCAGAAGATTGGGTTTGAAGCTGTGGAGGCTCAAGGATTCGGAAGCAGCTCCTCCCCGTACAGTGCCGCACAACTCATGCTCACTCCAAAACCACAATTATCCGTAAGTTGGGCACAAGAAAATGAACAGCCATGTGGTAGTTACCCCAAATGGGGGGACCCCAATATATAACGCGCAAAATACTGAAATCCTGATACCAAAGGTACCCCTCATTTTGGAAACCCTGATCCCTATGAATACTTGTAAATCGCTACGTACCCCCAGAAAACCCCTATACCCCCTTTAAAGGGACCCCTAGAGCCCCCATGTATGGATTCCGTCTCTGGGACCCGAAGATCAGTGGCTGTATGTAGTCAACACATGAGCTACAGTCCATATTTCCTACATAAGGTTTAGGGTTAATGTTTCCACATATCTTAGTGGGGTATATATGTGATCTAGGGGTTTAGGGTCAATATTTCCTACATAGTTTAATGGACATGTGTACCTTCTTAGGGACTATGTTAAGGGCTAAAAACTACAAGAGGGACCCCTATGTCCACCCTTCATGGTTTTTGGTGTGGCTAATATTGACAGTAGCTCACATCGATACTGCAGGGCATGTGGGCCAAAAAACTCGAATAGGTCTGCGTCAAAATACAGTTTCGTCATCTCTCAGTGTACTCACTGAGTTAGTAGGGAATAAAGGAATATGATCACAGCATAATCCCTGTATAATATATTCCCTTCCTCCTTACTAACCACAAGCAGGTGTAAGGTCAGTTTCGCGTTGGGTGAATCAAGGAGTCGGCTGCTGGAAATGTAAGCTTACTTGTCTGTGGGGCAAACATCGTCTCACAACTCCTCGTACATCTGAGTTTGTCACAGAAGCTCCCTTGTTCCCTGTGCCCTAAACCCTAAACCCTGTACTGGTAGCTACATGGACCCAGTGTCATCCCTGCATCTCTGAGTAGCCAGCCAGATGACATCCTTGGGCACCACATCGATGCGGCGAATCAAACGATACCTCAACCACACACAGACCCCCCAAAAATCAACAATCTAGACCCTACACCCTAAATCCTACACCCCAAATCCTAAACCCTAAACCCTAAACCCATATAAGCCCCTCATAAGCCTGATGTAACCCGCAAATCATCCCAAGGGGTCTGATGTCTGATGGGGTCCAGGAAACACAGGAGTATATGTCTTTGTGTGCCTTCGAGGAATTGTATTGAACCGGATGCAGGGGTTTTAACAGGAATAATGGAAGATGAGATGGAAAAGAAGATGGAAAATGAAATGGACAGTCGGTTCTTATATAATGGTTTGTGGGGCTGATTACCAACGTTGTGGTCCTACTGTTGGAAGTCAAACTCCTGCACGAGAATGTTACTGCTATCCCCATGACCAAGGTCTAATGGCCTTGAGGTCATTGAGGATTCCTTGCATCAACAGAAAGTATCCGGACTGAGAATCATCAACAGTTGCTAGATGCCCCTGGGTTTGATAGAGAGCATCCTATCTCAAGCCTGCTTTGAACGATTCTTCGGAGATGGGCGTCCAATTGGAAGATGGCATGTCAAATTGAAACACTAATTCTGCCAGGTGCTTTGATGCCTCCCTTCCACGCGGAACGAGGCGGTTAAAGAAGCTTCTTCCAAACATGTTTGCGTCCCTGCTCCCAGTCCCAACCCCCCCTCCCTGGATCCTTCAGAAGCCGCAACAATCATGCAGAACTACGATCCGCGTGGCCGTTGGCGTTTTGGCATTCTGGCTGTTCATTCCAAAATAGGACCAATACCCTGGCGAGCAGGTAAATTTGGAAACTTAGGAAAAAAACTGATAGTAGATCTGTCGAAACGTTTGAAACATTAGCACTTTCTATGAAACCGATAGACACCAAATGGCATCCGGACAATGCCTCTGAAGCCTTAAGTGAATTGTGGAGGGGGCATGGGAAATCCTCAAACGAAGATACCACGCAAATAATCCTACATGTCCCATATTTCCCTCATTCCAGTCTCACTTTCCATTTGATCTTCCTTTTTTGTCTCCATTATTGGGGTATATACGAAAACAACAAATCCCACACCAGACCAAGACCTGTGTGCCGGGCGTGCCAGAGCGGCTAGAAGCTACATGGCAACACTTGGCATCCATATCATACTGGCTTCCGGTACGTTACCCTAAACTCTCAATCGAATGCTGGCCCATATCTGCTTGCTAGTGCCAATCGGCCCTAAATCCAAGCCCCGCACTTTTGCAACTCTAGGGAAGAGAGGCGGAATAAGTAAACAGGGTTTTGAATCACATCCCAAATATACTTCGCCATAGATACCTGTATACCAAATATAGGTTGACATTACATCAACATGTTAGGAGCCACTCAGGCTTCAATACTAAAAGAAATGGAGTAAAATGGGAAGCCCAAACAGTGAACCCCGAAAATATACTAGGAATAGAAGGACCCTGGTAGGCGTATTCCTAATATATTCCTACTGTAGTCTTGGGGTTCCGTGCTTTGGGGGCCACAAGCCTATTACTCCCTTTACAGGGCCTATACTATAATATACCCTAAGATACCATAATACACCAGAATATACCCTAATATACCTTAATATACCCTAATATACCATAATATACAATAATGTACTATTATGATATGATAGTTTCCATTTTCTTTTTCATTATCCCTAGATAACCCACAAACAACCCCTTTATAACACCTAAAACCTGGGAGTCCAGCTCCGTCCAGTCGTAGAAGCAGATGAAATCCCCACCGCGCACGCCAAGCAGACGTCCTCCGCAGATTGCTGGATCTCAACATTAGGGTAGGGTTTCAGGATGTAGGGTTAGGATCATGTCACATTTGGGGCTTCAGGGTGAATTTGGGGGATCCCCGTAGGGCCAGCAACTTTAAGCGGTTGAACTCTCAGGGCAGCACTGATAACAACAGTGGTCAACTGTGTTAAGGACCATGTTTAGGCCACTGAGGACCTGATGATGGTGATTGTCATGATGATGATAATGTGATACAAAGAAGATGAGAACTGTGACACTCATAAGGGTAGCAATCGCATGAAAACACACATTCTGAAGAACATTGGCTGGCGAAGGGTTCCAAGGTCAGGCTTTAAGTCAGGCCTAACGGCTCTGCACGAAACACGTTGCATTCGGAGCTCAGAATTTTGAGAAGCTAGGATTTCAAGAATTGGTGCTTGAGGGGCTCTGTCCCCTAAGGTATTGCATGTCACAAATGAAAGGATTACTGCTTCTCCTCATACAGGAAAAGGCAAAAAATGAAAAGGACCCACAAAGTCATAAATCTTCGCTCCTCCATAAGTCTCCTCCACAGTGAAGGGCGGCTTGAAGGAGAAGCTCTCCTTAAAGTCCTGGCAAGTGGCGTTTAGGTCATGTCACCCTAACTTCCTAACTTTTGGGATTTAGAGTTTAGGCCTGGTATGATGCCTAAGAGCCCTGAATAAAGCCCATTCAAATACTCAGGTGTTGCTCCACCAGTAAGCAAAAACTTCCTATCCAAACGTCGAAACCCCTGAATTTGCTGCGCGCGGACAAATTCACAAAACGCAAAAGCATGAAGGCGTGCCAGGCAGTGCCAGGCTGCGACTGTGGTTCTAAACCTTTAAGTCTAGAGTTTAGGGTTTAGGCCTTGGGGTTTAGGATTTAAGGGCGTAGGGTTTAGAATTTAGGGTTTAGGGTTTGAGGCCTGCAGCCACAGCAATCCCTGTCAGAACGAGGTCTTTAAGATTAAAATATGTAACAATTATCTACATCCTAAGAAATTGTTTCCAAGAATTCTTGGTATCTAACTCTTCGGTAGCTAAGTATATACCCTGAGGGTATTGCGCTGAAAAGCGACCCTAAACTTCAAACCCTACATTCAAAATAGTAGTTTCCATTTTTTCCATTGCTCTATATATATATATGTATATATATCCCTATACAAACCCTATAAATCTCCTATATAACCCTGTATGACCCTAAGCTCAACTTTGCGACTTTGGTTCGACTTTGGCAACTCAACTCAACAACGACCAGCTTCGATGGTGTGGGGGGGGCGGGGGGTGGGGAGAGGTTGGGCGGTTTTGGCTTTAGCGTTTAGGGTTATATAGTGGATTTATGGGGGTGGTCTAGGGATATATAGGAATGGCAAAGAAAATGGAAGCTACCATTTTGGGTGCTGGGACTTAGGGTTTAGGGTTTTAAGGCTTAGTGTTTGGGTTTAGGGGAACACTGCTTGTTGGAGTAGAGTGACACAGATGGGCTGAATGAGTTGAATGAAGGCTCTTTTCTTTGAGAAAATTCACAATTTTAGGGAGTACTCGCGAAGTCCACCCCATAGAGGTTTTGAGGCCCGAGAATTCTTCCGAACGCACATGAATTCCAATGGGAGTAGGTACAGTCTAGGTGCATTCGGACCTACATGCAAACTCATCCTAGACTAGGAGCAGGGGCCACTGGAAGGCCGAAACTCCAAAGACAACTCTACACATTGGCAGGAGTATCCTGGAAGACAGTGATCTTGCCATTGCCATCGCGCGTGGCGTAGGCACCGGAGTGTGCCCAACAAAACTGCAGCAGGCATGGGATGAAACTTGGATGTTTCGGCTTCCGCTCTCCTAGACCTCGCAGATACGCGGGTTTGGGTTTAGGCTTTAAGGTTTAGGGTACTATCATGGATATTTGGGATGTTCCGATAAGGCTTAGGGAGACTTAGGGACTTGTTTGACTAACATTTGCCCAGGAGAGCTGAACCTCTTTGACCAGAGTTTGCAGGAATATCTATCTTATTGGTTCTTAGTAGGGAATAAAAGGATAGAACCTCTACCATCCCCATACAATTAGCATTCCCAACTAAGAAACAGTAAGCTATTCACCGCCAATGCAAGCCAAAGCTGTGACTTTGCATCAGAGCGCTGAACCCACAGCCTTAAATCCCAGAGGAAACTTGCAACTACCATGATTTCTGGGATTCCTGGTGAAATCCGTGCAGGTGGCTGTTCTGCTGCCATTGTAGGATTGCCAAGAAAACCTTCTCACATCATGCAGTCTTCTGCTATGTCACCTCGAAAGTTTCTCAAAATAGTTTGCTGTTAAGGAACTTAAACTAAGTTACTATATTGGGGAAACCCTATTATTTACTATATATATACCCATTATGGTAACTTAATTTAAGTTACAGCCTGACATGCAGCGACTGCAACATCTGAAGCCCCAAACCAAACAATTACTCCTGATCACTACACTCTGAACCCTGAATCATTTTGCTTCTAAAGGGGCCCATGACTGCGGGAAATGCATCTCATCTAACATCGAAGGTGCGCCTCCAGAGCGGGACCGTACGACTTGTTCCGGAGCGCCTGGTTGACAGGCTCTTGAGGTACAGAAAGGGCTGTGCGGGGAGTTTATTCTGAAAACCCTGGTGAGATAGCACCAAATGTTCGAGGAATTGCCTGGCTCCGTTAAAAACAAGGGCCGACTTACAGATTCCGAAGGGCTCATCTTGAGAAACCCGCTTTGGAGCTTGAATGCGGTCTCATCCCCCAGTAGGAAGAGGTCACTACTAACCCCTTCATGGAAGGAGTAATAACTGCAATACTACTTGCACTAATGATAAGAGTAATAATAGCAATAATAACTTAAATAATAAGAAGAAGAGTAGTAATAAAAGTAATAGCGATAATAATAGTAATGATACTAGTAGTATTCATAATACTAATAATATCAATGATGATCGTGATTCAAGGCACAGATAACTGGCAGGTTGAAGGACATGAGGATGGCATGGGGCATGGGGCCCGACCCAAACCGCAGCCAAAACTCCTCATGTAAACCACCGTCACAGCAGAGAACGCAAGTTTCAGCAAAACAAGGGTGTAGGGTTTAGGGGTTTAGGGCTTAGGGCTTAGGTTTTAGGGAGGTGACAATCCAGCCTTAAGGTTTGCTTGCTGGTTCTTACTAGGAAATAACGGAATAAAATCCCTACATAACCCCTATATAACCTATTCCCTTCTTCCCTACTGAGCCCTAAACCCTAAACCAGTAAGCAGTGCAGCTTAAGGTTTGGGGATTAGGTCACGTGGCTCAGAAGAGCCCTGTACCCCTGGCCCTGCAAAGACGCTGCTCAGAAACCCCATGACCATGGATCTTACTGGAGGGTTTAGGGTTAGTAGCCTAGAAGGGAATATGTAGGGGCAAGATAGTGCTTAGGATTTAGGATTAGTAGGGAAGTGAATATATTATATAGGGATTATTTGAGGATTATATGCCCTTATTCCCTACTAACCCTAAACACTAGACCCTAAATTATATTCCTTTATTCCCTACTAACAACCGGTAAGTCATAGAGCCCACGGATGATATCATTGGCATCCGACAGGTTAAGCACGAAGAGCCTCTGTTCTAAAGATCTGAGACAAACTGGCCTTGAAATAGTGATAGCAATAATCATAGAAATAATAAGGGTACTACTAACAATCGGAGCGAAATTGAGAGTAGTAGAAATAATAGTGATGACAATATTAGCAATAATAATGAGAATACTAGTAAAGACAGTGGAAATGATAATAGTAATAAGAAGCATAATAAAAAGTACTGGTAGTAATAAAAGAAAAAATGAAAAGCACAAAATACAAGATTTGCAAGCACAACAATACTAATATTAGTAGCAACGAAATAAGTAGCAACAAAGTAATCATCATCGTGATGATATGAGCTATAGTCGAAACTCCTAGTATCCCCCTTAATAAGCCCTATAGTAGTCCCCTATATAACGCCCCTTTAGATGAGTTTAGGCGATGGATAATATGATTAAGAGGGCCTACAACCCCAGCTCTGCTGTCACACTGGGCCTGCGCCGTGTAGATCACGAACTCTCCGTCGCCACACACGGCAAAGAGACGACCTTGCAGTGGTAATAAGTATCAACAATGATAAGAATAATAGTAATAATCGTAGTAGTAGTTGTTGTTGTTGTTGTCGTAGTAGTAGTAGTAGTAGTAGTAGTAGTAGCAGTAGCAGCATTATTAAGAACAATCATGATGATAAGATATGATAACTGCTGGAGCATCTAGACACCCGGTGTGGGCTGAAGAGAAAGGTGTCTTTGCAAACCCGAGAGTCACAACTCGGGATTGTAAGGGATTGAACGAGGCCCAGCTCAAGGATTACATAAGGATTCTCCACAGAAACCTTACTGAGAGCAGCTTCCCACGTGAGCTTTTGTCAAGTATCCAATGCAGGACGTACACCTCTGCCGAGTCTTTCGGGAAGCTTCCTCACACTTGAACAGCTCATTCAGCAGTTGGTTCTTAGACATTCCTTGAGTGCAACCATAAAAGGGTCAAGGGTGATAGAGAGAGAGAGAGAGAGAGATGGATTATTACTATTAATATGATTTGTATGATTATTACTGTCATGACTACTACTATGAACATTATTATTGCTAACATATGGCACCCCACATGATCCCCACATCTGGCCAGGTCACTGGGCTCCTATAGGCCTTCAGGCCAACACTGGACTCAAAACCACTGTACCCCTAGGCCTCGACTCTGAACCCTGAAGCCCAAAACTACCCCAAGCTCGAAACTGAGAAAAAGCTGATGCCCAAACCTTCAAAACCCTCAATCCTCCAAAACCCTATCCGCACGAGCGCACCGTTCGGGTGGTGCGCAATGTACTGAGGGAATACCTCTGCTGCACCCATGTCCTGCAAATCACCCAGGCATGTCTTGGGCTCTGACTGTTCAGGTTTGGGATGCAGGGTTTGGGGTTCAAGATTGTCTCATGCGGCGGGCTGACAAATCTTGAGGCACCTTTTTGTCATCCTAAATAATCTTAGGAGACCTGGGATAAAGGAGACCCCAGAAAATGGCCCAGGAATCTATTTGAGTTTCCCTAAAGGCACCACCAAGACCTTCTCATATCCCCATAGGATCCATAGGGGCTGGGGTTTAAGGTTTAGGAGTTAGGTTTATGGTTTCTGCGGACCTTGTTTTTGGTACACCATGTCGCCCACGCCTCGACTGCGGCTCATATGTATCCCCCAGAATGAAATGGACGCTAGAATTTTATAGGACCATCTGGGGATGTATAACGATACTATCCCCAATGATGGAGAACCGAATGGAAAAGAAAATGGAAACGAAACAGAAACTGTCGCTATACACAGGTTTATAGGAGCTGCTGCGGCTGCTGCCGCAGCAAGAACAACGTAACGTACAAGGCATAAGGTATTCAGGCTCATGCAGTATGAATTGTAGTATGCATGTAGGTCCTTGCAACAGGAAGTCATCTAGAATCATACTATTACTATCCAGGAAGGCAGAAATAAAATAACCTATCCTCTTTGAAAGGAATCAACCACGAACCCTAATTAAACCCTACACCCTCAACGGCTCCATACGCAGTATGCCTGGCAAGGCTGGGGAAAAAGCTGGAGCCCTCTTTGTTGGGCTATACCATGTGGGAACAACTCTGCTCGGAACCTGATTATCATTGAGCGCCTAGCAGCCCGGCATTTCGGGTTGAAAAAAGCATCCAGACGTTGGAAACTACCCTGTGAGATTGGAAAGTCCGAGATTGAGTCCCAGGCACAGACGGAACGAAACTTCCCTGTAATTAGTAGTCTGGTTGCAGCCCTACGTTCCAAACGACTCTGATACCCAACGGCCAGATGGGGGTCTAGAAGTTTGAGTTTCTTTGCTTATCATAAAGCATAGGACGGGCAAAAGATGCAAAGTACTATCACATGAAAACTACATCAGCTTGATATCCCTTGACCCGATAACTACTAAACAAAGGATTGGAGCTATCTTATCATTAACCAAAAGCCCTAGACCGTGGTCCTTCACGCTCAGCGGGACCTTCTCGCCCTCTCGGGCGGTCACTCCCTCATCCAGCAGCTTGAGGTTAGCCGTCTGAATCTCATTGCCTTTCGCCTGGCAAGAATGCCAGGGTTGAGGGTCTAAAGTTTACGGTTTTGGGGCAAGAGTGGGGGAGTGTACAGGGATTCGAGACATTACCCCAATTATGGCTAGGGGCTTATGGGGGTTGTGTTTTCTGGAAATTAAAACTCCGTTCTGGGGGTCTTCATTGTAAGGAGTAACGTGTTCGCAGGTTAAGCATGTGAATGTTGGGGCCTGTGTTTTTGGAAACCACCACTGCTAACTGCAAGAAATACTGAGCTCCTCCTCCTCCTCCTCCTCGTACTCCTCTTTTGCTGCGTTGTGTTTTTTCTTATGCTTGTTCTGCTGCTTCTTCTGCTGCTGCTGCTCATGCAACTAACAACCAATGCTTCTACTAAAACGGCAAATGGTATTCTGCGGCTTCTTTCAACGAACATTCGCCGGCTCCACCCAGATGATCTTGCCCGAGTGCATGGACACAACTGGCTCCTGCAAATTCGGTGCCTAATCTTGGGGAACCCTAAACCCCATAAATCCCTATACAGCCCTATATAACTGCAGTGTCGGGGAGAAAGCCATGGAGGGTGCTACAGCGACTGCCGGATCCACAGCGGGTTCAGGGTTTCGGGCTTTGACCCCGATAGTGGAGAATCAAATACAAAATGAATAGAAACCGGGGCTTAGAGGGAGGAAAAATGCCCTAAACCCTAAACCCTAAACCCTCTGGCCCAAAGCCAGAATCAAAGCAGGAGTCAAAGAGCCCTGCAAGCGATAACCCGGATCTTTGCATCTCGGCGGTCGCCCCTTACTCGTGCAAGCATGCTTGCCGTAGGGTTCAGGGGGTTTAGGGTTTAGGGTTTAGGGTTTAGGGTTTCCAGATACAGTTTCTACTGGCTACGCAAGTGGAAAAACTCCAAAGGCCTGATTAAAACCGATGCATTCAGGACCATTCTTTATACAAACAACCATAGGCCAAAGCTTTAAAGGAAGCAAGCACCATTGGAATGATTGGCATGTGGCTAGGGTCTTGCCGCCAGACCTGGTGTGCCCCAAAAGACTTACTGGTGGTTGATAGGGAATAAGGTAATACAGCATACAAGGAATATCTACGGATTAGATTCCTTTCTTCCCTAACCAACAGTAAGAAAAGCTGGCTCAAAAATCAAGATCTCAAGTGACAGAGCTTGGCAATCCACCTGAAATTTCCAAAAGTGCAGCCCGTCCGTGCCACTCTTCCCTGCCCTTCCCTGGCTATCTCTAGTGAAGCCTCTCTTTCTTCGCAAGGCGCCTCGCTTCCGAGCTTGATCACCACAGTGCCCTCATCGTATCCCAGGGCAGCCTGAGCAAACGGAGAGATGATCTGAGAGCTGCACGAACGCCAGATCTGTAGGGGCGGAAACTACTACAGTATTGAATGTTTAGGGGCCGAAATAACGGAAAAAAAATGGAAATTACCATAGTATTAAGAGCTCAGAGGCCTACATGAATACCAAGAATGGAAAAGCAAAATGGAACAGAAAATGGAAAATGAAATGGAAACTAAGTTTGTATACGGTCCGTACGGATTGTGTAAGGTAGGGGCCAAATATCATTTTGAACTCCATTGGACGCCCAATCCTGTCATGACACAAGGAAGCTG
This sequence comes from Symbiodinium pilosum, assembly GCA_905231905.1. Taxonomy (NCBI): domain Eukaryota; class Dinophyceae; order Suessiales; family Symbiodiniaceae; genus Symbiodinium; species Symbiodinium pilosum. The sequence goes on from CAJNIZ010021169.1 coordinate 26,101, forward strand.
GATCGAAAATATCTCAAATTAGCCGGGCGCCTCTAGCATTGAGGGCTGCGCAGGGGCTTTGCAGCGGTGACATCGGTGTTTGTCGCAACTATGGGCTACGCTGTTTTGTGGTAAGGGGACCCTAACTGTGCCAGAAAATTGGCGTGGTGTTCACCAGGGAATGTGGAAAGTGACACGTGTGTAAAAGGAATTCTGAAGATTGACGCGCTGCAGGTGGACCGTACGGACACGGGAGTTTCCCAAAATTAGGGTACCCTTTTGGGGTCCGAAAGCTCCATCCACCGCAGTGCAGAGAGCCCCGCGGTGTTCGAGCCCTTCAGGACCGCGATTGACCACACTCGCTCCAGGAAGTAGCTCAGCGTTGCCTGTCCAGGACTGTTTATGCTCGTTCAAGACAGCGGGAATTGCAATAGTAGACCATAATGGGATGATAAGAATGGCAACTACATCATCGCAATGTCGGAGTCACTGTCAGGCGTGGGCTGTGGATTTCTTCACATTGGCAAATGAAAGTCAGACATGGAAGTTTCTTAAAAGGGCCCCTAGACACCCCAAGGCTATCTAGGGAGTATGAGGCGGTCCCATTAAAGATTGTATAGGTACTATATTGAGACATTCCCACATTGTTCCTGCCAGGCCCACCAGCCCCACCACAGCCATGCCGCAAATGAGGATCATGAAAGCGAAGATGATCCCTAAACCCTAAACCCTAGACCCTAAACATGATGTTGATGAAGGGCACTGACCAGAATTGCAGCCTCCAGGCGGTAGGTGGAGCCGTGCCATATCCTCACAGTACCGTCCTGGAGCAGAAGCTTAGTAGTAGTAGTAGTAGCAGTAGTAGTAGTAGCAGCAGCAGCAGGAGCAGGAGCAGGAGCAGGAGTAGGAGTAGGAGCAGGAGCAGGAGCAGGAGGGGGAGTAGGAGTAGTGCGAAGAAAGATCTAGACTCCTTCTGGGTATGCACAGCTTACATCTCATCCTACTGCAACATATATAAGATTCAAGATGTCTTGCTCTGTGGACCTTCGTTTTGAGAAATGTACGCTGCTTACAACAACGGGGGGCTCCCAAAACAGATCCTTAACATGAGGTTCCTGGAAAAGCACCCACTTTCTTGAAGCCCCCAGTTGGAACGCAGTAGAGTTTCCTTTACAGCCAGACTAGCGTGTTGCAGCGCCGCAACCATGAAGTCCTCGCTGCCCGTCAGGATGATGGGCAAAGCGGGGTGGAACAGGGCCTTCGCTGCTGCGTGGTTCAGAGCTTAAATCTACAGCTGGATTGAGCCTCAGGGTTTTGAGTTTGAGCGTGGACCCCATTCTCATATAGGCTGTACTAGTATCCCCCTATAATAGTCCCAAATATAATATAACCCCCCTTTAACAGTTATCCCCTATATCACCCCCTTTGTGCCTTGAAGCAGTTTGGAGTATAGCTCTTATGTGAAGTCGAACTTTAAACTCTGGCATTTGAAGAAACACCTCTAGGTTGCAGGCCTGACAGTTCATACGCAGTTTAGGACTTCGTATTTAGGGTTTAGGGCTTAGGGCTTAAGGTTTGGGGTTTAGGGCTTAGGGTTTGGGGTTTAGGGCTTAGGGTTTAGGTGTAGGGTAGGAATATGCACACTTCTGACTGTATCGAAGTTTAAAAGGAACTACTTATGATACGGTGGATACAAAAAATCCTGCATGACCCTGGGTACCTCATACCCTGGGAATTGCAGTGCTGTGGTATACTAGGTGGATGTAGGTTTTTTAGTATCAAGCGTGTCCCATGTTTTGATTCCATTTTACAAGCCAGGTGACATAAGAGACGTTGTTGGTGTGGCCAGTCAACGTCTGGATGCACCTGCCACAAGCAACATTCCGGTTGAGGGGTATAGGGCTAGGGGTGTCCTGACATAGATGCTAGTGCTTTTATCACGTAAGGAATGACACGCCGGCAAGAATCTCCCCCACACTCATATGTTGTCCAAGATCCGAATGCAAGTGCTTAACAGTGAACACAAGTACATCGCGCCATCGCAATCATATGAAGATGTAGACATAATGGCAGCCGGCGCACTGTTTGGTCTGATAGTCCCAAATCTTGATGGTCCGATCGTCCGACCTGAGTGTGCTGGTTTAGCAGCGGAAGAAGAAGTGGAAGCGTCGTAGCACTGATAGCGGTAGTGGTCTACCTGGCAATGGTAGTTATACCTGGTACTTTTGGTGGTGGCGGCCATGGCCGTGGAAATGAGGACAAGACCAATGATGTCTCAGAACACCAGCAAGCCTAGTAGTTATTGGTAGTTGCTGTTGCTGTTGTCGTAGTTGTTGTTGCCGTTCAGTGAGTAGTAGCAGTGCACTAGCACTAGCGCACTGGCGGCAGCAGCAGCGGCAGCGGCAGCCTCAGCGGCAGTTGCAGTAAGGTAGGAGTAACAGTAGCAGTAGCAGCAGCATCAGCAGTACACCGCAAGCAGCAGCATCCTGCAATACTCATATCAGCAGCGGCTGCATTGTGTGAAACATCTGCAACTAAGCTTTACATCCTTTACCTTGGGGGATGGCCCTGTTGGAGCTCAGGGGAGCCGGACGCACAAAACCACTTGTTTCACACTTGCTTACTGGTTCTTAGTAGGGAATAAGGGATTATGTTACATAGGCTATATAGGGATTACATTCCCTTATGTCCTACTAAGAACCAGTAAGCTTGTGGCAACCCTGCACATCCTCGCCCACCAAGAATCACATCTTAACCCCCAAAGTCTGAATCCTGATACCCCCCGCCTAAAAACCTAAACCCTAAATCCTAAACCCTGAGCCCTAACCCTAAACCCCTGAAAGCGCGGCCCCCCTCCCTTTAAAATACTCAAATAGCCTAATGTAGATCCACGATCAATAAGCCCCCTTCCTTCTAAGGGCCTTAAGATTAGGATCCCTATTCTAGTACCTATTATTTAAGGGGAGGGTGTGTATTAATCAGGGGTATGGGTTCCCTTCACAACAAATCTGGACTTCAGAATGAAGACTCATTTCCCCTGGGCTTGCAAAGCCACATAGGATTCCTAGAGTAGGCATAAGCAAACATAAGCCTATGGTTGTCTGCATCTTACTTTTCCACTATCCCAATATTACCCCAACTTAACCTCCTTTACATCTCCCTATATGTGCTGTCAAAATCTGCTTGCCAAAGACATCTGCTCCGCTGCACGATTCTCTGAGATCGTTCCGGGCCCAAACAGGAACCCTAGCCAACAATGCTGTACGTGCCTTAGGCAGGCCTATACTCAGGCTTGTATGACACAACTGACACATTATCCCCACATGAGCTATAGTCTAAACTCCTAGTATCCCCCTTAATAACCCCTATAATAGTCCCCTATATAATTCCCCATATAAACCCCCTTTAAGGAGTTTAGACTATAGCTCACATGTCTGTACCCACTTCCACCCTTAAGCCTAAAACAAACTCTGAGATGAGGCCACTGCCCCGAGATGATATAAGGCTTCTCACCGCCTGGGGAATACCTGGCCAACTTACCATGTTTAGGGTTTAGGGTTTAGGGTTTGCATCATGGGTCTCAACTTTGGTGTGCGAGATTTACTGCCAAAGAAAGGGGGTTCTGAGCTCCGGGGATCAATGTTTGGAGGTTCCGATCTGTCAGGCTTTGGTTCAGGGATTAGGGCCAGAAGGTTAAGGCTTTATGAGCCATTGTCTAAAATCCTCGTATCCCCCTTTATAACCCCTAAGCCTATAACACTCCCCTGTATAGCCCCCTATATCAACCCCCTTTAAAGAGCTTAGACTATAGCTCTTGTGGTTCCGGGTGCCTGCTCGCCCAAGAGATGGAAGGCCTTGTGCGTTACCCTCCTGCTTGGGTAGCCTGTGACCCAGTGTGCAATATGTACGTAATCCCCCTGTGTCGCAAGTAATTAAGGCCTGAAAATGAAGAAATTTATTCTATAGGGATTATAGGCAGGAGTGTTATATTCCCTTGATCCCTACTAGCCACCAGTCAGTAAAACCTCAAACCACAAAACTTCCCACGGGGCACTCCACACAGTTCACACCGCGCTGGTGGCCAGTCAGAGTAAAGTGGCAGCTGCTTGTTCCACCTGGAAGATCACGTGAGAGGGACTTGGGAAGTACCCTAGACCGTAAACCCCAACCCTAAACCTTGGGCTGCGAGGAGGATATAGGGTTTTAAGACTCAGGCCAAGATACGGTTGACGGAGGGAATCTTGAATCGCCGAGGGTTCCTTGTTTACTGAACTTCAAAAGGGGGCTCAGAGTGATGCAGCGTTTTCTCCACCAACAGTGACCACCAACAGTTTGGCCTCTTGAGCCTTAACCAGAAAACACACCATCACCTTGTCCCTATGACCAGCGTTGTAGCGCATGAGGTGCAAGCATTGATTCAGGGAGCAATTTGCCTTCTCCTGACTACCATTGCGCTGTGCTGAACTACGCTGTCATTCCTCCCACGCGTACAACTCCTACCTGGCCGGGCGAAAGGTCGTGGAAAACGATAGCATAATGCAGAAGCCTGAATAACCATGAATGAAGGCTGGTCCAACCCACATATTTGATGTCTAACGCTTGTTGAACTAATGAGGTTACAATGTACTGTCCGTTGGCGCCCTCCACCTGCAATCTTGGAACCCAAAGAAGCTTCACAAAACCTCACGCATAAACCCTCTGAGCATTTCACCCCAACCACAAACTTCGCAAGACAGCCAAAAAAAAGGACCTCGGCCGCGCCTGCTCCTCCCGATACGCCCCAAACCTTTATGGAGCGGTCCAGGGAGCAAGAGGCAAAGATGTTCGTGTCCTGCATCAATGTTTAGGGCTTTGGGTTTAGGGTCCGTGGACGGGCCTAGAAAATCAGCATAAGGCGTTGGGGCCTCACCATATTAAAATTGTATATGCATTGTCAGGAGAGAATAACTCAATAGGCGGGGCTTCTTGGGTTGCAGCCCTGGTCTGCAGCAATGAGCGATGAAACATGTCTTCAATTGCAGGCATTGCTGATTGCTGACTACGCCATATTCTGTTCATCATTTTCATGAGTAATGTACATGATCAGAACAGTCATTGTTCTTGAGGCTCTTATTCTGGCAGCTGCTCCGAACCTATGACCCACATAGGCGCACGGCCACCACGGCCTTGGGGTTCCACTGGCACATCATCACGTAGTGCGCGTGCCCTTCAAAAGCCTGTGGGCAGCGGTCAGACATCTTACCTCGACTCCTCACGGAAGCTGCATCTGCCTGCAGGTTCTGCCAGTTCTTGTCCCAGTCCCACAGCCTCAGGAATAGCTGTGTCCTCAAAGCTCTGAAAGCGTTTCAAGTCGGAAGTTCCTGCTCGCTAAGTCTGCGACTTGATGGACATGTCATCCGAGCAGGACAGGAGGTAGGGCAGGGTCGGATGCACTGCAATATATCGAATGTAGTCCGTGTGCGCCTGGACACAATGAGAAAACCATGAGCTCTCTTGCAATCAGCTGGTGAGCTACCCAATTCGGCAACCATTTCACAAAGGCTGAATCCCATCTTCACATCGTGAACAGCAAGCAGCTTTCCCAACACATCCGGCCTCGAACTCATGGGCCTTCTCCAAGCTGTTGTAGTTGAAGACACGTATCTTAGAGCTCGGGACCGCAACGCGTCTGGTGACAAGCGGGGATAAAGACATATCGCATCACAAGGAGGAGTATGACTCACTACGCTGCGGGGATGCGCTCCAGAGTTCCCTGCTGCAAAGGCCCAGAGGAGAAGAGCTAACATTTGCCTGGCTTGAAGCATGAAGGAGCAGACTGGGGCCCACACGTGCATGTCATCAGAAGCCGTGGCGATCCACTGCTTCCGTGTCACGAACTTGGCACATCTGACTGGCAAATTGCAAACCTCAGCGGCAAGAAGTAGGATCTGCCAAAGCAAGCAGCACACTGCGACATGTGTACTACACGGGCCTAAATAAATACCAATACCATTCTGAGGTCCATTTGAGGTACCATATACGTACTATAATTATACAAGGGATATGGAACCATGATATTGGTACTTATTTAGGCCCCTATACTAGGAATGCAATTTTTTCAAAAGCAGTATGCCAGAGATAGGATCCCCATACTATCCTCGGCGCTTGCTTTAAGAAGCCCCCCCAAGAAAGTCCATGACTTGCTATCAGGGTTTAGGGTTTAGGGTTACTTGTTATCATACTTGTTATCCCCTAACCCAAACCTACTCTAAACCTTTAGGCTCTAAGCGGAGGCTGTCAAAATTGTGGTCCCTCTTTTGTAGATCTCACGGGCTAGATTGCATTGGGAACCCAAAGAGGGACCATCATGATGACATCCTATACCCTAAACCCAAAAAGATAAACGTTGATCCCTAAACCACAAAACTCGAGACCCTAGACCAAAACATTCTAAACCCTAAACCCTAAACCCTAAGCCCTAAACCCTACACCCTAAGCCCTAAACCCTAAGCCCTGAATTGGCACCTCGAACTGCTTGACCAAGGTCTGGGTGTTGTAGTCCCATATGAAGATGTTGCCTCAAAGAAAGGACTTTAGGGTTTAGGGTTTAGGGTTTAGAGTTTAGTGTTTAGGGTTTGGGATTTGAGGATCTTGCAGGGTTATACAGGGATTAGATGGGGATGGATACGATATGTAGGGTTATATGAAGATGTTGTCTTCAAAAGCACTTGAAATGTTTAAGGGTTCAAGGATCTAGGGCTATATCAAGATCATCTAGGCGTATAAACAAATATGTATGTATATATGTAGATATAAGGCTTCACTGAAGATGTCGCCTACAGTAGGCAGTTCCATGTCTTAAGGCAACAAATCCTCGTAATATGAGTTCCTTCCTACTCCCGTATACTACCCTCGCTTGAGGTCCCGCTTATAGCATAGCGGCTATAGCGGAGGGGGTAGTAGGGGTAGGGGACCCATGATCATAGATGTTCTTCAACACAAAGAACCTTCCTACAATGACCAGGGGGAAGAGACTGAAATTAAGGGCGTAGGATTTAAGACTACCAAAATCTGCTTCCGGCTATACACAAAGTAAAGCCTGCTCTAGCTTTACAACGACTGCAGAAGTACATGATGGGTACGGATTCCAGCTTCTCTCGCAACAAGAGACCCCCTTCAGGCCGGCCTGAATAAAGCGCTGACAGTGTCCAGGGCTCTGAGGGATGGAAGTCAACACATTTCACTCGGTCACTCCTGCACCAGGCACGGTTAAGAAGCAGAAATGAAGTGACAACGCGCATGTAGCTGGCTATCTACAACAACAACAACAACAACAACTACTACTACTACTACTACTGTCGTCATGGAGCTACTGGTATTGTTGCTACTGCTACTGTTGCCACGGTTGTTGCTGCTGCTGTCACTGCACTACCAGGATTACACCACCACCTCCTGCTGCTGCTGCTGCGCTACTGCTGGCTGCCGCCCCTGTCCATGCCGCTGCAGCCGCCGCAGCTGCAGCAGCTGCCACCACCCCACCGCCGCCCACATCTCTTACCAAAGGCAAAGGTGAGCATGCCAGGCACACTGGTGCTCCGTTGAGCGGTTTTCCACGTTCTGCTTTAGCATGCCCGTATACAGAATCTTAACTTTACGGGGGTATACAAGGACCCCCATACCGAGAAATACCTGTTAGACGCAATGTCTGGGAAAAACGTGCATACTGTGCTTAGCCATGTACTTGTCCTAGCACAGTATGAAACAAAATTGGAGCTATTATTTCTTGTTTGTCTAGCACTGGCAACAATCCTCAAACCAGCAATGTGCATCACAGTTACTCAAGACTATGAGCAGGATCTTGCGGGTTGCAGAACTAAGTACGCTGATGTTTGGCGGGAACAAGAAAGCCTGCTTCTCTAAGCATACGCAAATCTTAAATCCACATATAATCACCTAGCATGAGCCTCACTTCAAACTAAAACTGCCCTACAGTATGTAACCCCTATATCAGCCAAGTAAGAAACAGCCGCATGCAAGCAAGAAGGCCTAGCCGACAACTTCTTCTTGATGTCCAGCCGGAGCGGCATCCTGGCCTGGATCGAACAGTTACTTACTGGTGGGAGCAGGAAAGAAAGGAACATAATCCCTGTATGGAATAAGGAAGTAAGGTTAGGCGGGAATTGAGGTTAGCTTGCTAGTGTTAGTAGGGTTCAGGGGAAGGCAACAGAAACTGGATACTACTATGTTACTGGTGTGACTAGCAAGTTGAAATTTCAGGTTTCAGGCTTGTAGTTTAAGCTTCCGGGCTAAGCTTTATGGCGCACTACTTGCATAAGCCCATGCGCTGACTGCTGCAGGTATTGTTTATTTCTCATTTACTGTGTAAGCATGCAATGATCCACCCAAATTTGATGCTGGGAACATGCAACACAACGACGCGGTCCAGCGGACTCACATTTCTTGCACAAACGTACTTGGGCTCTTCCTTGGGAAGTCCATACTTCACTGAGGAACCGGACCTTCCAGAAAGAATCAATCTCCATAAGGCCCAGCAGAACCCCTTTGAAACAGATAATGGGGCCTGAAAAACCCATACCTCGAGCTCTCGCCTTGAAATTACAAGTCCAAGTTGTGTATAAACGTGCAGTGTGACCAGGGAACCCAACCCACACTACAGAAGCTGGAAAATTCACCAACATCGTCCACCAACAACCCAGGTTCTACCATAGTTTAATATACCCCAACCCCTTGCATGTATGAAGCCAGCTTCCGTTTCATTGCCCAATCTCTTTTGCATTTGACTCTTCAGTACTCTCGTTGTTTTTGCCCCTAAAGACTCAAACCTTTATGTCCGCATATATCCCTTTACGTCCCTTGAACGCCTACATATCCCTACCTATTCCTATGTATTCCATATGTATCTATTTATGTCCGTTTTTATCCCCACAAAACCCTTAATCATCCGAACCACTTAAAGCCCTAACATACCTTTCCTGAATCCTAAATCCTAAGCCCCAAACCCTTAACCCTCGACCCTAAACAGTTTAGGAGTTAAGGTTTACGGTCTAGGGTTAAGGGTTTAGGATTTAAACTTTGGGTTTGTGATTCAAAGGCTGAACGTATATCTCAAACCCTTAGCCCTAAATCCTAAACGACAAAATACCCACTCTTAACCCTAGACCCTGAATCCTGAACCATAAACCCGTAGCCCCGAGCCCCAAACCCTAATGACCCTAAACTTTACATCCTAAGCCCCAAACCGCCAAACCCTGAGTAGTGGTTTCCATTTTTCCGTCATCCCTATATAACCCCTATATAGTTATCTCTAAATAACCCCTATATAGCTTTACTAATCATGTTTATACATTAGTCCAAATGATGACTTGCTATCCCCTAAACCAAGCCCTACTCTGAATCCTTAAGCTTTAAATAGGCCCTATGCAAGCCCTATATAAACCCTTGTATAACCCTATTAATCATAGTCCCAAACGCTACCCCTAAACCGTAAATCTTAAACCCTAAACCCTACATCCTAAAGCCTAAACCCGCCCGGCACTTCTCTCACTTGTCTTTTGGGGTAGGCGGGCACTGGTCGAGCGCTCAGTGAGACCCAGCGAAGGAGCCCCAGGCGGGCGACGGAGCGGGCCTCTAGGCTGGTTCCCCTTCAAGCAAACAAAGACCGAGTCAGTAAATTGTCCCCGATTATACGTCAATCCGGCGCAAAGCGTCTCCTGTTTTGTCCGTCTGGGGGGGGGTTCTGGGCTTGTGGCTGCGGCGGGATTCTGAAGCCCGCCAAAAAGTTCAGCCAAATCTACGCAATCAGGGCGCTTTTACTGCGTGAGCCAGAACGTCCTCTGACGTCAATCAAATCTTGCTTGGAGCACATGGCCTCGCCTCACATGTCTCCCAGACTTATTTCAAGCTTTTCACTCACGCCTTGTCACGCCTTGTCCCGCCCCCAAGGTGTGTCGTAGGACTTCTTGCGGGCAGCACGACGTGACCCAGGGCGGGCTGGAACCATGAGAAGACCGAAGTGAAGTTCCCCTCACGCAAACCCTACATTTGTTTTAGCGAGAAATACCCAGCCAGATCTGGTGGCAGCACACATGACAATCTATGACAGGGCCCTTCGGCCCAGATCGTCCCCAGACGCAAACTTGAAAGTATGTTTGATGCATTTCGGTATGGGTGAATAGGCAGTTTTGAAGAGCAGCCAATACCCTGAGAGTAATAAATGGATGGTCGTGGTGGCGTGATGAGGACCATGGCGCGTGCATAGTTCTGTTAGTCTGGACCAGCGAGCCCAGTTGCTTTCCTTGCCGCGCATTGATGCCGCAAGGCCATGTTTGGAAGATAGCTGAAACCCTCAAAACCCTGAGAGTAGTACTTGGGTGGCCTTAGGGTGGGTTAGACTGGAGACTAACGCGTGCTCACAAATAAGCCCTACACCCTAAACCCAAAATCCTGAACCCTAAACCCTAAGCCCCAAACCCCAAGCCCTACCCCCTTTTCTTGAGGCTGAGACTCGCTGGCCGCGAGCGAGCTGGGCCGCTCGGTGCGCGCTCAGAGCAGGAAGCCCCAGGCGCAGTTTAGAGCTGAGCCCAAACGGCCCCCAAGGGTTCAGAGTTAAAGGTTTAGGGTTCAGGGCTTAGCATTAAGGGTTCAGGGTTTAGGGTTTGGGGTTTAGGGTTCAGGGTTTATGGTTTGGGGTTTAGGGTAGGGTTCAGGGCTAAGGGTTTGGGGTTTAGGTTTGGGGTTGTAGGGTTCAAGGAGCTGAGGCACGACAGTTACCAATATGGACTTCTGAAAAATGGAAAATGAAAAGGAAAAAGGACATGCAAACTGGGATCATGTGGGGATTCTATGGCTTACATGATGGAGAATGAAACGGAAAGGCAAGTGGAACATGAAATGGAAGCTGCTTCTAGACAAGGCTTAACAAAGGGATGGTATGCCATGTATGCCCCATTTGCCCCGCAGCACCACGAGTTTCAGGCTTAGGGTTTGGGCGGGTTTTGGGGGTTAGGGTTTTCGGATGTAGGATCTGGTGTTTCAGAATCTCAGGTTTTGTTGGGTTTTGGTTTCACGGTCCGGTGTTTTTTGACGATCTTCACAACAGCCAAGGTTTAGGTTCTATGTGCTCCTTAGATCTTACGTTTCTCCCAGCCTTCACCAATTGTGGAAGACCTTTCACAAACCTTGCGACCATTACGAAAGACTGGAACTATGCCCACGCTGCGCTGCTGGCAAAAGGCAGGTACAGAACCTCAGAGCTCCGGTAGGTTGCGAGGAAACCCCGACCTCAAACCCTAAGACTCTAAGTGCTAAAGCCTCAAATTCTTGCTTCTGTCAATTGCGCTCTACTTGAAAGTTCACAAGACTCAGCGAGCATCTACAAATCAGCTGATGCCCCAGCTCATACGTACTGTAACCCCTCCTAACTTGCTGAATATAAGCTACCCCAACTGCGAGCAGAAGCTTCTCAAAATGATTACTCCTCGGTCCCCCATAAACCCCCCATTTTGAAAACCTAAACCCTAAACCTACACTCCTTAACCCTGAACCCCCAGTGTGGGGCTACGATCTCTTGGGGGGCAGCTGCGCCTGAGCCTGTGTCAATCGGAAGAGCAGCCTGGCACGGGAAGGTTTGTCGGATCCACCAACATGGCGTAAGGTCGCAGGCTTTGGGGTTTTAGGATTTAGTGTTACTTTTGTATTTTAAGTTCTCCCTCCATTACAAAAGTATTTAACTGCTGTTACCTATCAGTGCTACGGTGTGGACAGGGTTGTTTGTGGTGGAGGGAATTATTAGGGCCTGGAGGCGGAGCAAGTTTTTTTTCGCATCATGGCACATTGTGATATTCCCTGCCAAGGTCACACAACAACGCCCACCCCCTGCTATTCAGTATTCCCTACAGAAACCCAGATATACTCGGGTAGAAATATATGTTTTGAATATATGCATATGTACATATATATATATATGTGTATATATATATGTGTATATGTATATATGTATATACTTGTACATATATGTATGTATACATATACATATATATAAATGTATATCTATATTTAATGTAAGGCCCTAAACCCTAACCTAAGAAATCATCAGATTTGCGCCCACAGGCCAGAGTGGCTGGTCTCGTTCACCGTAAGTTGACAGGCCTTTGGCCTTCAACCTCTCCTGATGCCATAGTACGGGCTGAAGGGTTTAGGGCTTGGGGTTTAGGGTTTAGGGTTTAGGGTTTAGGGGTTGGGGTTGAGGGTTTTAGGGTTTAGGGTTTTGTACCGCTTTAGGGTGAAGATAGCTAACGAGGACTATCTCAATAAGGCCTATTGAAGTTCCAAATCTGGGGAGGGTATTTTGGGGGCATCGCACTGTAACCCTTAACATGGGAAATTATCTGAATGGAAGTTTCCGTGACTAAGCGTTCCTTCTCTGCCGGGCTGGGTCTCTGAAACAAGGATTTCAGTTTTCTGTGGTAAATAACGCGGGTTCTGGGGTAAATAACATGGACTCCTTGCCCCCAAGTTGCGGCTCTACACAATAAAAGAAACTTACATAGGGACTTACATTATCTAGGGAACCCGCATACTTATGTACAAGGGAATCGCACTGTACTGCTTCGCTTCTACAGAGGTGGCCTCGGATGTACGAAACTCATTGGCTCGGCCTTTGTTGTGTGGAGCTGCATTTTTTTTTGCAGGGAGCATATGTACGAATCCTGCCGCGGTGATGTAGGCGTCCATGACATAAGTTGAGGAAGCTGTTCAGACTTGCAGCCCAGAGAATGGTCTTCACAGTACTGTAGCAGCTCTTGCGAACTCTTTTGGTCATACAGTAAGCAGTTAGAGAAAGAACTGTTCCAACAACAAGGCTTGTGCAAACGTTCTGGACAAGGATCTACCCCATACAAACAAACATCCTGTGTGCAGGCCCACATCTGAAGATTACAGTGAGGTGGACAGAACCCTAAACCCTAAACCCTGAGGCAAGTTTCCTTTTGCGACAGCATGTTCGGCTCCCTCAATGGCGGCCCCTGTCCACGGCAGCGGATTAAAGGCGCACGCCATATGTGGCATCTCCCAGCTTGCACCCAGACCTCCAAAATGCCCCAGATCTCTGCCGTCAACTCCGAGATAGGAAAATAGCTTTAAAAGTAATAGTAGTGATAATAGCAATAATAAGAGTAGTAGTAGTAGTAGTTGTTGTTGTTGTTGTAGTTGTTGTTGTTGTTGTAGTAGTAGTATTTGTTGTAGTAAGAGTAAGAGTAAGAGTAAGAGTAATAAATACTACTGTTGACTCGCATTTTGTAGAGGTCTAGATAGCCGACAGGGATGGCACGCAGGGGGCACTTCTGGCCACGGACAACACCCTGGCGGGTGCTTTGCGGCACTTAGGATGCTTTGGCTCACCCAGGATCTCGAAGAGCAGGAGGACCTCCTGACAGGCGTAGCTTGCGACAACGCGGTTTAGGGTTTAGGGTTTAGGGTTTAGGGCCTTTAGAATACCGTACTGGAACTATTGTGACATTTTTTCGAATCAGCCAAGCATACATCACTTAACTCCCGGCGTCGCGAAAACAACAACGCTGAGTCCTAAACATGAAACCCTGAACTACACGCTGACGCTGATTTGAGAACGCTCCTGGGCCCTCAACCCGAAACCCTCTGCTCCTGGATCATCTTCTGTGGAACTGTGCCCATGGTCTAGCTCGCAAGATTCGCAAGGTGCCTCAGGATGTTCAGATTTAGGGGTGATGCATTTAGGGTTTTGGATGTTTTTTGTGGGTCAGGGTTTAGGGATGCAGAGATTCAGAGTTTAGGGCTTCGGGCTTCTGGTTTAGGGCATAGGGTTTAGGGCATAGGGTTTAGGGCATAGGGCTTGGAATTTAGGATTCAGGGTCGGGTTGAGCCCGAGTCAACAGCAACATTCAATTGGAGATCAAAGTGCGCTTGCGGGTTCGGCTGAACGAGATTGTACGTCGACAAGCGCCCTTCACATCACAATTACCCCAACCCTACATGTCCCCTATAACTCTATATGGTAGTTTCCCAAAATCAGGGGACCCCAATATAGACCCAAAAATATTACAGTCCTTATTATTGGGACCCCTAAAATGGTACCCCTAATTTTGGGAAACTCCCATATACAACCCTATCTACTCTCATAATTGGTTTATAATTAGCCTGTACCTCCAAGTAACATGACGTTCAGAGAAGCTCTGACACGGCTCCACGCGCGTTCTTGAGTTTGGAAAGGTGCTCTATACAGGCCACTGCTCTTTTTAGAGGGGGCAACTCGGAAGGGTCATGTTCCGCATCCCTTCTCGCATCTGAACATGCAATTTCAAGAAAACCCTGTGGAGTCCCCCAAGCCCCTTTGCATGAACCCCCAACCCGGATCCAGAAGTGCAACCCCAAAAACCTTTTCGTCTGTAAGCCGTTAGAATGCTATACTGCCCCATCCAAATAGCGAACCTCATGCAGACACGCCTGTATATCAGGACAGGAGAAAAAGGCAGTCTTTCCTGGTTCCACGTCGATTCAAAGCACCACACTCCTGGACCTGGGAACCCTACACCCAGACCCTAAACCCTAAACCCCTAAACCCTAAACCCTAAACCCTAAACCACTAAACCCCTACACCCCTAAACCCCTAAACCCCTAAACCCCCAGACCCTAAACCCCATCCATGTCTACCTCTTCCTGGACGCCGTGTCATCTCGGCGGACGCACCTGACATGAGCTATAGTCTAAACTCCTAGTATCCCCCTTAATAATGAAGAATCAAATGGAAAAGAAACTGGAAAATGAAATGGAAACTAGGATGATATAGGGGACTATAGGGGTTATAGTCTAAACTCCTAGCATCCCCCTTAGCAACCCCTATACTACTACCCTTATAACCCCCTAAATCAAACCCAAATAAGGGTTATATAATCCCCTACAAATCCCCCCTTTAAGGAGTTAAGACCATAGCTCACATGAAGATGTTGTGAGGACACGTTGCTGTCGTGCCCGGGCGACGTTTGAGGCTTAGACTTGAATTCTCCTGTTGCTTGGAGCTCAGGGTTTAGGGTTGTGGCTTTAGCATGTAGAATTGATTCCGGACATTTGTAAAGGGTGTTGTAGGAGAATTCGTTTCGAAAGGAATCCTTCATCCCCTGTCCATGGCAAGCACCACATTGCATCCATCGCGGTATCTGCTGGGGCTGCAATGTTCCAACAGCTTACGGGGGTTAGCATGGAATAAGGGAATACTATCCCTATATAATCCATATATAAAACAGATTCCGTGATTCCCTACTAAGAACCAGTAAGACAGAATCTGAACTAGAACTTAATTTTTCCAAGATCATGTACCTGGGTACCCCAACATACGAGAATCTGAATTGGGATGGAACCTACATGAACCTACCCCTAATCTCACTGCCTTATACAGCTATGTGCCTTACATACTAATAATCCCCATTTACCCTCTAATAACTTCAGACCGGCACCACATGTTCGCGAAACGCACATGTCAGAGCCTCTGAACCGTACCCATAACCCAGACCCGAAACCCCAAACCTGAAGTCCTGCTGAGAGAGATACCTTGAATGATGCCAGGATCCTCTTATCTCAGGAATATTCCCAACCTTGAATATTCGGATCCCTGGATACCCTGGCAAGGTCTGCATGCAGACCCGCCTTCCGAAGCGGAGCGGGCGGTTTGTAACCGGCGCCCACAAAACCTAGGGCCTCAGAACACACCCTAGGTATAGCATACCATAATTTAGGTGGACCTGCCACCCTGCAATAGTGGCTATACGTGCCACTATTACAGGGTGGGGCTACCATGGTATGAAAACAGAATTCCTAGTGCCCAGGTGTATGGGGCCATGCAGGGCTTGTGAATTCCAGCCTGGGTCATCATCCCGCCCTGGCAGTAACAGTCCCTACGCAGACTTTCACGAAGGGCTATGACCTCCTTTGGGAGCATGACTGAATCAGTTAAGCATCATCTTAGACATGATACAACTGCACACTTGGGAAAGCCCCTGAATAACTTTCACACATCACAAATATTCGATCCACTTAGGCGGGACGAAGCCTTTGAGACCAAGAACCAAATCTTAATCCGTAGTAGAGAACCTCAGATTTCAAACTTCCTTCATGAACATCCCACACGCTGAAATGCCCGAGCAATGCAGGACACAACATAAGCGTGAAACCCTGACCGGCTCGCCCCTTACTACCTCTTCTCGGATTAGGGCTTTGCGCATTCAATTCTGATGCAAGCGAGTACAGGGGTGTAGTATGGAGTTTCATATAATACCCTTTATGAGAGTAAGATTCTTTCCTCCTTTTGGGTATAGTATTTAATATTTTATACGCAGAATGTAAGGAAAAGTCCGAGGGTGCCACAATGTTGGCAGGCTTCTCCTGAGCTCCCAGGACGTCCCAAAGCATACGGGTTTAGGGTAAGTTTAGGGTTTACGTTTCGATAGCTCAACAGCCTCTGAAATCCACAGTTTCGGTTGGGCCCCCGGACTAATAGTAAGTATAGTAGGCTTCCTACATGTTGCTACTATGACACTGTTACTGTTACCGGATGGGGATGTCACCCCCCAACTTATACTTTGATACGAATCAAGCAAGATCAGCAAAACTCCTACTTTGTAACAGCAACAAACTCCATTCCCCATATAAAGATAGACCGTGGGAAACCTCTAGCTTCAAGGAAAGGTGCTGTTGATACCCAAAACCCTTCGTGCACAGCCCAATAGAAAAATGTAGAATCCTTCAGATCGGGGTCCAACTGGACACTTGCGGTGCACTGCCATGTGTGGTGCACTAATGGTTGGGGGTCAGCTCTACTCGTTCAAAACGAGCTTGGGACACACCCCCTATCATCCTCAGCGGAAAGCAATCTACCGATGTTACTCATACAAGTTCTAGACGAACCCACGTGCAAAACATGCACCAAACCCAATGTATAAGGCCCTGCAGCATCGTACAACCAGGCTTGTCAATCAGATAACCGCAAGATAACTTACATGCTGACTGTGTATTTTAGCAAAAGGATCCCTCTGTAATCCATATATGTAGTCCCTATATAGTCCCTATAAAAACACTATATAACCCCTCGCTAACCCATAGAATCCCCATAGAACCCCCTAGATAATCCCCATGTAATCAGAAAATCGGGGATCACACTCTGATACTTCGGTCCAAAATACCTTTCACACCTTGGAGCTGGGCATTATTGAGCAGCCTGAAGGAACTCCAACGACCCTCTGGGCTTAGGCCCTCAGGGGGCTGGGCTTAGCTAGGGTTTAGGGGCCAGAGGCGGGTCTTGATCGCTTCAAGACTGCCGTTGGTCAAGGAAGGGGTGTGATCAGGCGATGAAACAGGCACGGAACACATATCTTCTCTCTCTTCTTCTTCTGCGGGCTTAGGTGACCCCCATGGATCACCCGGCGCACTGCGCCGAGCCCTCGCACGAGTCCAAGGTTCAGTCGGTACCACCAGGTACCGGAGTATTCAAGTGCCCATGTAACCTAACTCAACGACCACACTCGTGTTTGAATACTCTTTCCCACATGTGGCTGTGAAACTGATTCTTTACTGGCACGGCTCCTGCTGCTCAACATTGTCCAGACGGACTGTCACCAGAAAACAACAGATACCTCGACCTAGAATCACTCAACCCATTACGGACTACTCGAGCCTGTGCCAGGTGCCTTTCGTGCCTGCAAAAACCCCCCCGTTGGCCTGACTGGAAGGGTGCACTACACTCTGTGTTACATCACCACAGTTAAGCAACTCAGGGAAACAAGACATGCCGCTCCAACGGGGTTTATGAGTACCTTCTGCTTTGTACAGCTGGACTCCCGAGCACACCAGATCATGCACTACCCTACAACATCACAGCAAGCAGCTACCAAACAGCATGAGACACAAACCACTTGGTGTTGCTCTGCGAACCACCTGACGACTACACTCACCGAGCGGGCCTACTTTTCCGAGCTTCAGACAGGAGGTCAGCCATTCGCTTAAAGTATCAGTACGCAGCAACACCTTACGCCCCTGCCCCGGAGGGGATGACTTTGTTTCTTTTTACGAGGCTCTTGATGTTTTCTTCTTGCCCAGTGGCAACTAGGTTCTCGACTGCCTCCTGTCTCGCTCTTAGTTGTGGGTGACTATTTCATTCGTACAACAAGTGTACTGCACCGGGCAACCCCAGTAGTGACTATGATCCCACAAGACAGCACCCAAGGCTGTGCAATTTGCCCCCTCGCTTTGCACCTTCACCCAGCTTTTGTCTGGGTGCGCCCCTGGCGCTAAAGCGTTCAAAGTTGCTCACTGGTCTACAATTAGAGTGGCAGGACAGCTTGCAAAGCAGACAACCTCGAAGCTGGAACACAGGATAGGGGAAACAATATCAACAAACAAGGAGCCCATTGTGCACCTGCCTACCGGTCACGCAGCATCTTAGCGGCAAGCTCGCCTCAGTAGCCTCCGTTTCGCGAGCTCAGTGCCTGCACTCCAGCCGCTGCGCCCTCACCCTTCACGACTCTCCACTGTCTTCCTCATCAAGTGCCGTGGCCGCGCGGTAGTCCGCATTGTAATTGGGGTGGTCTCTTTCCCAGGCTTCTTCTGCTTCAATCGCCATCTGTTCTTCATACGCCTCATACATGGCGATGTGCATCACTTCTTCCTCTCGTTGCATCTCCTCATACTGTCTTCTGCATCGCTCCTCCTCCCCCTCTGTGTCTGCTTCTGTTTCCTCTGTGTCTCGCTCCCTCGTCGTTTGCCCCTCCTTGTTCTTCACTGCCTCCTCGCTTTGTTGTTTGGGGCGCCGCTCCTCCTGGCTTTCCCCCACCTGCTGCTTTCCTTCGCTGGTTTGTTTCCCATTGTCATGCGCACTCTGCTTCTCCTCTTCCAGCCTTTGCTTCCTGGCCACGCGTGAGTTCCTCGCCTGGCCTTGTTCTCCATCTTGCGGCTCCTCCATGCTTCGCTTGCGCAGGTGGATGCGGAGTTCGAGAAGTGCCGGTGGCGGCGTGTCCTCCGCAACCCCTGCGTACACTGCCGCTACATGCTGGGCGTTTCGCTGCAGCACAGCCTCGCTCAAGGAACTGACCAACAACTCCATGATGGCCCATCGGCCTTGCTCGCCAAAGTCTGGCCAGCCCTCCTGCAGCCCAAGTAGCTGCTGCCTCACGTGCGCCGTGTCGGGGTCGTCGATGTCCTTGCTGCTCGTTGAGTGCGATGGGTCCCGCACCGCTCTGTCCCAGGCTTGCATAAGCGCTTGCTGCCCCACATCTGCTCGCTCATTCTGCGGCGCCTGCCTCATCTCCCGGATCTGGTGCAAAGCCTTCTGTGCTGCTTTGCTCTCTCCTCGGTTCGACAGGCTGCCCAGAATCTGCTCCAGGATGCCCGCATCCGTATCCTCGTTCCAATTCTCCAGCAACGCTTGCATGAGTGGGGAGGCTCCTGGCCCCACCTCGTTTTGCATAGCTCTGGCTATGCGCTGCACGGCTTCCTTGTCTTGCACCAGCTTCCCTCCTCTCAGCCTCAGAAGGGTTGCGGCCATTCTCGGCCTGAATTTCTGCGGCGATGCACTGTACCATCTTCTGATCGCCGGCCTCAGTTCTGGCAAAGTAGTCAGCATCTCCCCGCCTGAGTCCTCCTCGCCTGCGCTGCAGTTGCTGTGCCTGAGGCAGTCTGGTTCTTCCCCCAGCAGGGCCAACAACGTTAGGGCCGGCTCCGCATTGTTCTGCTCTGTCAGTGTGTCACGGACCAGCTGCACCAGGCGGGCTCTCTCCTCGGCATGCAGAGGTGCGGCCTCGTTGGGCTTTCGCTTCTTGTCTTTCTGCTCCTCCGTGTGCTTGGGGTGCTGCATGAATGCATTCTCCTCCGTGTCCTCTCTCTCCCTGGACCTCCTTTGCTCTTCGTCCTCCACTGGGACTTCTTCCTCCTGGTCCTCGAAGGCAATGTCCTCATCTTCCCGTTGGGGGTCCGTAGCTGCAATCTGCCTCCGCTTCCGTATGTCGAGCGCGTCCTGGATGATGTCCCCTATGGCTGCCTGGATGCCATGCAACAGGTGCGGGAGGTTGATGGACATGCGGATGATCCCCTCTGTCGTCATGCCATGGATGATGCGTGTGACTCTTTCCACGTGGCGGGGCGCGAGTTGCATGTCTGGTCTGGAACTCGAGCTTGACGCGCGCTCTAGGCCTTCCCTCACTTGGTCCTCGTCCTGGACGTCTAGTAGCGATGCCCAGATGGCATGGCACTCGTCCCGTCCCGGATTGGCTGGGACGTCCTCTTCACCTTGTTCTTGAAGCTCCTCATCGTCCTCGAGAGCCGCATCCATCGTGTCCAGTTGTCGGGCTGGAGCTGGCTGCTCCACTCGGGGTGGCCTCGTTGGCGGGATTCGAAGGCTCTCCGACACCGTTGGTGCCTCTCTCGCTCTCGCAGGTATATCTTTTTAAAGTCTAACAAATCTAACAACCACGCAAGGGGCGTGGAGAAACATCAGAATCCTTACGAGAAGGACCTACCACAACAACAAGCAGGGAAACCCAAAATTGTCTCAAAATTGCGTAGTCCCAAAACCTAAACCCTACACCCTTAATCACACACCCTGAAAAACCTAATTACACCCGTATACTAACCCCACACCCTAAGCCCTACTAAACCCTACACCCTCAAACCCAAATTCTGAACACCTAACCCCACCCCCTACACACCTCTACACCCGTAACCCTGAACCCTTAGCCTTTACAATCAGCCCTAATCCCTACTGTGGGAGGAAAGCTTTGCACCACCTAGAATACCCCATATCCCAATGATTCTGTATGCTAAGTGGTGCAAGATTTCCTCCACCCACCGTATCCTGAAGAATCCAAGGCCCCAAGCCCTAAACTCTAAACCCTAAACCCCAAGATCCGAGTTTCGGGTTCCGGAGGCACCGCAGGCATAGGCGGAGGTGGCGCGGGAGCTGGGGGCTCCAAACCTGGCAAGCTTCAGGGGATTTGAAGGTTTCCCAAAATTAAAGGTACCATTTTGAGGGTACGTATAATAAGGATGATAATATTTTGGGGGTCTCTATTGAGGTCCCATTATCTTGGGAAGCTACCATTTGAAGGTTTAGGGCTGAAGTGGCTTAAGGTTCAGGTTTTAGCGTTTAGGATTGAAGGTTTAGGGCTTGGAGCTTGAAGTTTAGGGTTTAGGGATTGGAGCTCATGGTTGACCATTTAAACCACTTTCCAGAACTACAGTCCTCTAAACACTATACCCCAAATCCTACACCCCAAACCCCAAACCCCGGATCCAACCTAAATCAGCTGGAGTTAAGATTTTTGCCTACTCCATCAGAAATATGGAAATACGGTACCGAAGGGTCTATGTTGCTTTTTGGAATTCAGGGATGATTCCCGGCTTACGAAATTGCTTCTCCATCAACAGTGTGTCTTGTCCTGGCTGCATGACAATGCCAACCGTCGTCTCGAACATGTTGAGACTTCCGACCCTGACCCAACCCTGATAAAAACACATACAGAGCAACGTTAAACTTGCATTTCTAAACGCCTTAAAGCGGGATTTTTACTAGGATCATACGTGAATTTCGAAAAACTTTACAGAATTTGGCTATTGCAAGGGGATAACGTCTCCGTGTTGGCTAAATGACGTAGCCCAAATGCCGAATTAGGAGCGTTGAGCTCCGAACAAAGCATCCTCTTATCACCTAAGTGGCTCTCAAGGAAGTACTATACAGGGTTTAGGGTTTAGGGTTTAGGGATAGGCATGATGGAAAATAAAATGGAAACCACTATAATGGGTTATATAGGGATTATATCGGGGTAATACAGGTATAATGAAAAAATAGAATGGAAACTGCAATATTGGGGTTATGAAGCTGGCCAGTGTACAGCCATCCTAAACCTGGAAGCTCTAAGCACAAAACCTGAGACCCTGAACCCTTTCAAACGGCCGACAAAGAGAGTGCTTAAGGAGGCAATTGCAGCCATGTACCAATGTGGGGGTTTCCTAAAATTAGGGGTACCCTTTTGGGGGTCCCTATAACAAGGATTATAGTTTTTTGGGGTCTACATTGGGGTCCCCCTGTTTTGAGAAACTACCATGTGACTGCACCGATACCCACCCCAGAATCAAACATCGCCACACAGCTTTCTAGCTTCTCTGAAGCATCACGAAGCCGCACCCTCTAGCATAGTGGCCTTAAGAACTACATGTGTTTTTTGGTTGCCGGCTGCTCCAAATGAATAAGGATGCGACAAAAAATGGAGTCAAAACATGGAGTCAATAATGTTCATGATTATTCAGGCTCTTACCTTCCACATTGCGCCTTGAAGCAGCTCTTCACTGAAGGCTTAGGGCTCTGGTTATGTCCTCAATTATCTGCGGGAGACAGGCAGTGTCTGGAGCTTTTCTGAAGGAAATCCAAGAGGACTCCAAACCTGCGGGTCCCGTAGTAGGAGACCGCATGGGACCTTAGGGAGCCTCAGGGAGGTCTTACGGAGTCCTTGGGTACATTCCTGAAGGTTCTTGAGGGATGGTCCTTCAGGTCTAGGAAAGACAACAGGTCAGGTTGGAGACAAATCCTTTTGTGTCAGGGCTCGATACAAGGATTAAGATTTAGGGTTCAGAGATTAGGGTTTAGGGTCGAGGCTTTGGATCCTCAGCCAAGTCAGTCTTTGGGGAGACCTGGCCACTTCAATGGACAGAACCCTGCAGGACCCTGTGTACCCAACCTTAGCATAGGAATCACAGGGAGTCGTAGTTAGTAGTAATCACAATAAGTCTTAGCATGCAAATACCAGCCAAGGGCATGCCACCGGACAGCCTTTTGATCAAGCAGGTTTGCTGCAAGCTCGTGCCAACAGCTACCATAACTAAAGGAATCATAATCGGGATTTAAGGCTGCGGGGATTTAGGGTGTCTGGTTTAGGGTTTAGAGCACATGGAAAATCTCGCGGGCTCTGCAATCATTGCCTCTAACTCCACTGCACGGCTCTGTAGAATGCACATCTGAAGATGACATTGGTTACCCTCGGCGATCTCAAAAAGATTGCAAGCCACTATGAAACATGCAATTGGGCATTTCTCGTTCTTAGGGGCCGTCATATAACCTGCGATGAAAACTGCTGACGTCATGAGACTGCCCACAAACACCCCACAACGTTGAGAAACTCCCAAGTGTGAGGACCTTGGCCAATGGAGGACTTTGCTCGCTCACTTGGCATCTGAAGAAGCAGACCTCCAATGAAGATCAGCAAGCTGCAAGAACTGAAGGTGCAGAATCTCGCTCGCATAGTAGGTACAGTATGACTGAGGCCCAAACTCAAACCCTAAAAGAAATAGGCCAAGGCCAATTTCTCAAGAATGCCATCGAGCGGCGCGCCAGTGTCTTCCGACTGCTTTTCCATGACTTCGTCATTTGCACTCATCAGGCTTTGGTTCACCGTCCACCATATGCCGGCTAGGATGACAATCATGATTCCGACCTCAGCCCAAGTGCCAACGGCAGCCTTGCAGTAGCTCTGCGCCCCAAAAACACTCCCTAAAACCCCAAATTCAAATCCTCACACCCTAAACCCTTGACCACAAGCCCCCACCCTTAACTGTAAACCCCCGAACCATACAACCCGACAACCCTGTAAACCCCAAGAACGCACCCAGGGCCATGTTGCAAAGGCCATTGGTCGCTGAAAGTCATGGTCATCAAAGAATAGAATGCCTAGGGTTTGGTGTGCTTAGGCATCGAGTTTCAAGGTGCGGGGTTTACGGTTCAGGGTTAAGGGCCGAGGGCTTTGAATTCAGAGTCCTTAGTTCGTTTGGGGTATACGGTTCAGGGTTTAACTTGCGGATCTTAAGCCAGCCGGGGCCTCGTGAAAACTTGGGTCCTACTTTGGGGGGGGGGAGGGTCCAAATATACACGATGCCACTATACAACGGGATCCCAGCTTTGAAATATGCATAACCCACCCCTTCCCTACTGTTGATACTTAAAATCCTGCATGACCTTAGTATACTATAGTACCATATTTTCCAAGGTATAGGGTACTTAGGGTACTGCAGGATTTTTAGTATCCACCGTAGTAGAAGACAAAAGCCGGGAGCTGAGTCTCGGGCCCTGAAACACACTGAAGCCGCTGGAGATATTGGTGATCACCATGGTGGCCGTGGCTGTATCTGCGTTTACTAAGTGCAGCGTGGCCCAGTGCCCAACACTGAAGGTGATGAAAGACAAGAACAGCATCGTTGTGACGGACCCGTTGTTCCACCAAATGTGCAGGGACTTCGACATATCCGCCACCTGGGGGGTTTCTCAAAAGAGGTGACCCTAAGGGACCTGAGAGATTTTTGAGCTATAGTCTGAACTCCTAGTATCCACCTTAATAACCCCCATAATAGCCCTTTAAGGAGTTTAGACTACAGCTCATATGGGGGCTATCAGCACAGTGCAGATTGCAGGGACATTTTGAGGAACTTCCACCTCATTTCGGCTAAGAATGGCCGCTATCACAAAGCAAGCCACAGCATCCACTGCCGTCAACAAGGTGAGAGGGCTATCAATATGCCCAAGTATGCATCTTTGGACAAGCCTATAGATCACCATGGAGATGACATAGTAGGTTGAAACCTCCATTCCCTTGGCGTTGAAGTCTGGATACTGTAGTGCAAAAACGGTTGCACCAAAAACTTTCAGAGCCAGCGCCATCTTGGAGGCGAAGCTGGCGGCTGCTTTCTCCGACCGGTCGTGCCGCTGCATGAAGGAGCCTGGCTGAACTACAGTATGCCATTTTGGGACCGTTTTTCACCCAAGGGACTGCTATCTATAGAACTGCCTACCCAAAACCCTTGTCTATACATATACATATACATATACATATATGTATGTGTATATATATATATATCGCAAAAAATTAGGCCAAAGAAGCTGAGGCTGAGCTCCAAAAACAGTCCACACACCGGAGCCAAGTTTCCGAAGACGGTCCGCTCCTTGCAGGTGATTATTAACGAATATGGGAATATATTAGGAGGACCCCCCACCCTGTAATTGTGGTATAATAAGAATATAAGAGGACCCTAATATAATCCCTATTATCCCTTAAAGTCACTATTACAGGGTGGGCGGTCTACCTAAGGAATATAATACATAAGGACTATAACCCTGAACCCTACACCACAAACCCTAAACCCTATATTATGTTCTCTTATGCCCGACTAACCACCAGCAAGGTTCTGAGAGGGAGCAGAAGTTGGCTTCGAAGTGATCAGCCAACTGGAAAACACCTCAGCTTTCTTTAGTAGCATCCTTACTACAACCCCAATATATGCCCTATTATGTTGTAGTTTCCATGTTCATTGAACTATAGCATGTGAACTCCTTACAATAGAAATTGCTACCAGAATATCTAAACGCTTGGGTTTTAATGCTTCCTAGTCCCCCTAACATTACCAGACTTGTGTATTAGGCTTGTAGGGTTTGTGGCAAAACGATGATGACAGCAGCGGAGACCGCATGTCTCTTGCAACCGAACCAGAACACCGTATGGGAGAATACGAGATGTGGACGACCGCTGACTGTCGCAGTCAGGCTGGTAGAATACACTGGGTTGCTGTTTACGGAGCTTTACTGGGGGTCGAAGGGAATACATGGTTCGAAGGGAATATATACTGCGGAAATATAGGGATAATGAAAAAATGGAAACCACTACTTTATGATAGGGTGTATGTTGGGGTTCTAGCTAGGATTCTAGTGGGTTGGCGTTAAAGAACTTAACTTAAGCTACTAAAGAAAGGAAACTCTGGTATGTACCATGTACCCATGTTATGGTAACTTACCTTACATTCCTTAGCAGCAACCCCGAGTATTCGCGTATGAGACTTGTCCTGAGTCCTGACAGCTACAGTAATGGTTGCATCTCTTCACCCACTTTTTCTGTTTGCCAATAACGGATTGAAGAATGGATCCCTACAGTATCAGTACCGTTTGAATAACCCCCATCAATACGGCAGTTTCCACTCTCTTTTCCATGCCTAAAAGTTCCTACTAACTAAAAGTTTTTTACTAACAAGTAGCCAGAATTCTGACACGTCCCATCATGACAGGCAGCCGAAACGGGACCACGAGTCCAAAAACTCGCAGGAAGACTAAAGCACTAGGATCCCGAGTCAAAAACCTCCGTCGGTTTAGGACCTATAGTCCCCCTTAAGTAGAT
The DNA here is from genome assembly GCA_905231905.1 of Symbiodinium pilosum. Taxonomy (NCBI): domain Eukaryota; class Dinophyceae; order Suessiales; family Symbiodiniaceae; genus Symbiodinium; species Symbiodinium pilosum. The sequence continues at coordinate 52,302 of CAJNIZ010021169.1, forward strand.
CGGATATGGCTTTGGGTCTATTGTTATAAGATCCCCATATACTCCATATTTCATCTACTTAAGGGGGACTAAGAGGCTTTAAAAAGGCAGACCTGAAGATCCAAATATCCAAGCCCTATCCTCGGCAAATGCCATACATGCATTTAAGGGTTTAGGGTTTTTTTTTTGTCGGACTTTTTCTCCACCTGCAGATCCAGGCGAGATGCTCTAAGAGCACGGCCCTGTTCACTGAGGAACAAGGTTTAAGGTGTAAGGTTTTTTTCAACCCTTCGGAGCTTTTTTTATGGCCGGCGTCCAAGCGCTAAGAGGCTTTAGCCAACAAGCAGGCATCAGCACCTGAAGCATTGTCCCCTTCTTGCAAAAAGAGGTGGCGACATGTGGCGAACAGGTCAGCACCCTTGAACCCAGCCTGGACCATCTCGACCACGATTGCCATGGCCACCTCCGCAGCACGGCCAAGACGGTTCTTGCCGGGGTAGAGCTGCGGGTAGTCGGAGGCCATGACGCTGGTTGAAAGGCCCGCCGCGTTCTCAATGTCCTTGAAGTTGCATGCGGCGAAGTAGGTGAAAGAAAGCAGAACGCGTGCTACCTCTGGGCTCTTGATGGCCTTCGCAGCAATGATGTAGACCATGCACAGCTCAGAAACTTGTGACCACCCGGTCATGTTCAAGCTGTGCGCCTGGCTTAGGTGTGCATGGGCCCGGTCAGGGGCGGTGATCCTTGCAACCTGCACTGCCAGGGTGGTGTTGCCACCTGCCGCGGCCTTGTTGGCCTGGTATATGGCCTCGCCGTGGCTTTCCTCGACGAACATCATGCCCTCGCTCCCGATGACGGCACCAGCGACGGGGATTGGTAGAAGTTTGAGAGTTCGAAACCGCTGTGTTCATTGTTCCAGAAATTGCAGACCTGAACCTTCTCGACCATGGGCAGTTTGCTGAACACGCGCCTCTCGTTATGTGCTCGTAATCAGCTCGTGCGCGGTAGACTTTCCCGAGGCGGACTGAGAATTCCGAGCACGCAAAGCCCATGTCCCTGTCGCTGATGCCGAGCCATGCCTTCGCGGATGAGCTGAAAGCCCGGCGCTGACCATTGTTTGGGGTCTTCTCAGCGACGAGTGGATCGCGGAAGAAAGCAGCGCACATCTCAAATTCACGGCCTCCCCAAGCAACCAAGGAGCTCTTCACCACGCTGCAGGCCATCCCGAAAACGATTGCGTTGCACACGGCGTCCACCTTGAGGCCCTTTGTCGCTGTCGGACTCGTGTACCACTTCATGTCCTCCCTGATTGCCTCAACGATCGCGCTGAAGTGCTTTCAGTTCTCGCACATCGTGAGCATGCATCGTAGACGACCTGAAGGCCGCTCGTCTTCAGCGCCGTGGCGGAACTTGCTGCGATCTCATTGTCCTCGTGTGTCCCCCTGGGAGTGGGGTCTGCCAGGTCCTTGGCTCCCCCCGCATTTGCCCGGCACATTGTGGTGAAGCCAGGTGACCACATCCGGGACAGCGGCATAAGCAGTTCGGAGGCGACCATGGCGGCGATGATCATTTGCTCCAATTTTGGAGGGCTACGACGCACGGGATGAAAAGCTGACAAGCGCATCCATATGAACGATGGCCGTCAGCGCTGAGCAAACCACAGTGGAGACCGCCTAGAAGGGCGGCCCAGCATTGACGTGGGAGGCCGCGAAGAAGATTCCGGGTGCCGCTGAGATTGCTGCTTCTTTCCTGCTGGGAGAGTCTGGCAAAGACGCCGGCACGCGCAGTGAGGGCGGCTCAGGCGGAGGCAGCGACAGCGTCAAAGGAGACACCGACGCCATTGCTGCCAAGATCAGGGCGAAGATGGACGCGCAGAGGGGAAGGCTGAGGAGCCGGCTCGACAGAAGCCCTGTTACCTGCAGCGTACAGGGGCTGGAAGCTCTGCAGGAGAAGCGACAGTGATCGTCTGCCCTTCTCCCGGCCATGAAGCTGAAGAAGGGAGGGTTGCCAACTAACCTGATGATGAGGCAGGCAGACGTCGACGCTGGCCACCACCAGCTCTTTCGTGAGGGTGCCCAGCGACGAAGCCGCAGCGGTAGTCATCTTTCCGAAAGCTCCCTCGAAGGAAAGGACCACGTTCTTGCTCGTGAAACCGGCCCCTACATGGTTGCATGCCCCCACATACTGCCTCACGCTGAAAGAGAGGTGGATAGACGGGCCCTGGCCCTTCGCTGCTGTCATCGCAGCCTCTGGTACCAGCCTGGCCCTCGGGGTGGCCACCAAGGTCGGTGCTTTCGCCGTGTAGGCTTCAAGAGCCTGAATCCCCTGCCCCAGCGGCAGGGGCACGGTTGATGAGAGGGCAGTTTTTACCGCGTTGTAGACGGAGGAATCCTCTGGATCAGGATGCCGGGCTCAACACGGCTTGCGGGTCGTGCCACGATGTCCTCCACCCCGTGGACCCGAGGAGATCAGAATAACACTTCTCTGCCTCCCCTGCCCCGATGCCAACTTCAGCGAGGGTGCCCCTCTTAGCGGCGTAAATGCTGGCCAAGACAGCCGCGTTCATGGTGGTCCTCATGGAGGACTCAGAGGAGTCAGCTTCAGCCATCATACGACTGAGAGTGCTCGCCAGGCTAGGATTGCCCACGGAGGGGGTTGTGCTCAAAATTGTTTTAGCTCAAGAGGGTTTAGGGTTTAGGGTGTAGGGTTTTGGCTTTAAGGTATAGGGTTTCACGGTTTATGAGTCCGCATACACTCAACGCCCAGCACAATCCCTCCAAGTCAACTACGTGATCCCAAAACCAACTACTGTTGATGGACAAAATCCTGCGTGACCCTAGGGAATCATGGTACTAGCCATTATTCATTGTTGGTTGTAACTTGGGCTTTCCATTAGCCCTGAAAATCCCTACAAGGTCAACGAAATTCACTCGTCTACCTAGTCCTTAGTCAAGAAGCCGAAGGCTATGGCAGCCGGAAGCCACAACATCAGGTCGCGCCGAAGGTTAGCGAGAATCGGCCTCTGCTTTAATGCGTGAGGTTGGATACTGCTTCCATGCGCAATGGTCATGCAAATATATGTGTATTTACATATACGCGGCTTCATACACTTAGATGTCCCCACACCCACACACACACACACAGACATACATACATACATACATACATACATACATACATACATGCATGTGTACATACGTACATACGTACGTACATACATACATACATACATGCATATGTACATACGTACATACGTACGTACGTACGTACGTACATACGTACGTACCTACGTACGTACCTACCTACCTACCTACCTACTACATACATACATACATACATACATACATACATACATACATAAACAGTACGCAGCGGAGGCCTAGTATGATGGATCGAGAAGTGCACCACTGTGGCAGCGATGGCGAAAACAAGCCTTGCAATGGGGAGTGGGCTTCAGAGACCTTACTGGGTGTTTAGGGTGTGTGGTCTGAAGGTGGGGAACTAACGAGGACTCTGCATTTGCGCTTTACTCTGCTTTCTGGACCTCAGCATAAGGTTTTTGTAGACTTCCATGGGTCAGGTGCACTGCTTCTGACGTGAAGTGATGGGGTCTAGCAGGGACGGCAATCCAAGCCCATAAATACACTCCCCAATTTTCCTCCCGAGGAACCGCACACACCCCAAGCAATACCTATGCTGAAATCCTGCCTCAGAAGATAGGCGGTGGTGGGAAGATCTGAACTCATCATTGAAATGCGCTAGGTCGCTAGCATCTGCGGCTTTCCGCATTAAGCTACAGTCAATGATACTTATAAAGATCATGGTCATGCAGTTCTTGATAGATGAAAATAGGAGGTCCTTGGAAGCAAAGGTGCACAGCGCTTTGTTGAGTGAGGCTTACGCCAGATGGTAGGGTTCAGGGTTGAGGGTTTTTTGATTTACGGTTAGGATTTAAGCTTTAAGTTTTAGTTTAAACCCATGCAACTATAGCCTTCGTTGACTTCACAAAGTTTCGAAGGCTAATGAAAAAGGATTTAGCGTTTAGGGATTACGGCCTTAACCGCCTTAACGACATCCTGGCCCACGAGCGGACATCTGCCCAGCAAAAGAACCCAAAAGCTTTTTCAAATGCAAGTGAAGGTTTCCCAGTCAGGAGGAATTAACATTTTGAAGGTCCCTTGAATAAGGATTCTGTTATCTTGGGGTTGAAATTGGGGTCCCCCTACTTGGGCAAACTACCAAGTCGAGATCATCAGTCTTACTTGGAAGGTGAAACGGACTCCGTACGTAGACTTACAACGCCCAGAAGCCCTATACTAAATCAAGTTATCCCGGTTCATAAGCTGCAGCTAGTTCCCAAGCCCATTTGACCCTGTAATCATTACAGTGTAATGTCAACGCCCGTTTCCCGTTGCACACAAAAAATGGTTGAGTTGGTTGTGTGGGATTGCTCACGAGCAAGCGACTTGACCACTAACCAGCATTAGCATTCCCGAGACCCGAAACACTAAACATTCAGGCTCATTGCAGGTTATATGACGCAGCTGGTTTTCTGATATCTGGGATTTCTGCAAATTAAGGGTCCGTTTTCCGGTCTCGAAAAGAAGGATCATAGTATTTGGGGACATATGAGCAGGACCCATGCTTTTGGAAACCCCCATATCTTTCTGAAGACTTGCAAGCCTGGTAGGGAAACCATAAACCTTAAGCCTTAAACTCACGGCTTCAGCCGCCCACCCAAAATGATGGGCGGCGCTTCTGCCCCGCGATATCCATGGTGCAGTTCGACCTAGCTGGTCCGGCCTCATGACACACACGGGGTCGCAGCACCCACAAAGGTTTTTTGCAGGGCCATTTTGGGAGGGGTCTTAGACCCCCCAGCCCTCCTCTGCGAGCGAATTTCGAGATCAGAACAGCTGAGGGCCCAGGCTCTCAGTCCACCTTCAAGAGTGGTGCAAAATAATCCAAAATTCCCTCCCAAACGCAAAACTTTCAAAAGCCATAGATAAGCCCTGCTTCAGAACCATGCTCCTTCAGAAACCCTTCAACAACGACAACACAAACATAAATAGGTTTGAGTTGCTGACCAAGATGGACCTAATCGAGCTTAGGTCCTAAAACCTAAAAGAGTAGGTTTGGGTGGCTTGGCCGCCTCAGACGGGGTGCAGTGGGTGAATGTCTTAGATGGCGTTCTACAGTCGCGCCATTCAGCACCTCGCAAGCCGCGATGCACGTGACGTCACCTTGCAGCTCATCTACCGCATGGTCCACGGAACATCAAAGCCAACTCGTCCAAAAGAACAATAAGCCCGCCTGCACATCTGAGCGATGGGAGCTTAAATCAAGGCTTCTCAAAAGGAACTCTGGGAGCTCTTTACGAGAAGGATTGTACTGTTACTAAGTATAGACGGGATCCCCTGGGTTTCCTGTGAAACTCCTACCTCGTTGACTACAGAGCGATCGCAGTTTTAAGACCTGCTTGAATTGCTTCTTGCTGTCTTGAACTTGCCGTGATGATGAAGTGATGACTTATTCAGGGTTAAGTTTCTACGGTAAACACTAGACTACACACCCCACACACTGAACCGATGTCACAGCCCCGTCGTACAGAGAGCTGAGGAGCATTGAAGCACTCTGCATGGCTGTGATCATCATGGGTGCTTTCATAAGCACACCTGGGGTAAAAGGGCAAGCGTTTAGGGTTTAGGGGTAGGGGCTTAAGGTTCAGAGCTGAGGGTTGACCTTCATTCGGCCTTTTTATGCTGAAGCACCTCTCAGAATCTACAGGTGCATGTGTCTCAAGTGGAGCCTCCCTAACCCCTCGGTTCACCCCAAAGAAACAACATCCCATCCTGAACCAAAAGACGCCCAAGTTTGAGACACCACCAAATCTTGGTAACTCGAATATGCTTGAAATTGCGCTTGACTAGGGGCTACCTTTGTGTTGCGTATTTAAAAAATCCTAAAGATCACCAGGCCCGCATTTTGAAAATGATGCGTTTTAGGCAAAATACAAACCTTTGATGTTCAACAAAAAAATCGTACCAAACCCAAGGAAAGCTTTCAGGTCCCTCAGAAATTTCCATTTCATGTTCCGTTTGATCTTCCAGTTGGCCTAAACCCTAAGCGCTAGATAAATACTGACCCAGACACATAAGGATTGGTTTACCAGAGTCGTGCCCAAGTTGAGAGCCGCAACGCTGATCCTCGGGCAGTGTCGGCAAGAGGGCGTCTTTGGGAGGTCAGGGTTCAGGATGGTTTAGGGTTTAGGGCCTAGGGTTAGGCGCACCTAGAAACTAGGTTACTAGCTGGGCTTGTTCTGTGGCTTACAAGGGCGGTAGGTACACGTACTAGGTCCCCTGACCCTCTAACTTAGGCTTCAGGATCAAAAAGTTTGCATGAAGCACACAAGAACGAGCGCCTTGGCGAATGGCGTACATGCAGCAGCAGCGTCTTTGCTTCCACCCTCCCTGTTGTGAAAGCATCATGGCGCAATCCCTATATTTGAGGATCCTGCTGCCCTAAACACTGAACCCTATACTTGCGGGATCATACTGCCTCAGAGAGAATATGGGGTATATGGGGATCCTACTATAATATACCCAAAGCCANNGGGGACTACAAACCCTAAACCCTGGTTCCCCCCATGTTAGTTTAGGGAGTCGAACCCACTGGCTGAAGCAAGGGTCTGCAGCAGCAGTAGGAAGAGCTGCTGACGCGAAGCACTCTCCGAACCTGGCACTTCATCAGGAAATACTAGGGTTTATATAGGGGTTGTATAGGGGTTATATGGGGTTATATAGGGATTATATAGGGGTTATTTGGGGAGGATGGAAAAGACAATGGAAACTACTATTTAGGGTTTAGGGTTTAGGATACATCGGCACCTGGCTTTGAATCAGGACACAGAGCAAAGACATGGGTTCTTGCGGGTCTACAATACGTATAACCCAGTTATAACTGGCACTTATAACCCGACTTAAGGCGTTTGGAATTGGGACAAGTATACGCATACTTGGGTCCTAACTTGTAATTACCCTGAACCTCCACGTAACCTCCCAAAACTGACTTGGAAACCCTGAAGGGCCCCAAAAAGACTATGGCGGACGGTAAACCGAAACCCTTCACCGCAAACCTAAGCCGGAGGCAACCCCACATCCTCAACTCCGAATCCACTGCACGTCAGGCCTCGGTAGTAGTAGTATATCCAGGCCATGGACAGCGGCACAAAGATGAACAAATAGAGGGTGATAACTTGTCTCCTTACCAGGGTGCAGATTTCCGCTTCAGGACTCCCCTACACAAAGCAAACGAACACGGAATCCCATATCACCCCATTTTAAATAACAGTGGTCTTTACCGAACCTGTTTGTGGGTTCAATTTTCTAGTCTTTGAAGGAGGGTTAAGGGCGCTGGGGGTTTGCAGCGTGAAGCTTTTGGTGAACTAAGCTGCTGAATAGCCCTTACCTTTGTATAGTTTGCAAGTCTTCGAGACTAAGGAAAATGCCATCTTACATCTTTGGTTTCCAGGACTCCTGCTACAAAAACCTTGCAGTTGCGAATACAAATTAGAGGATTGAATACCTAGGCTGTTCTTACTGGTTCTTAGGTAGGGACCAAAGGAAAATAGTCCCTATATAGTCCCCAAATAAATTGATACCTACTGAGAGCCGGTAAGTTTTGAAGCACCCTTAAGATGTAGGGGTTTCAGCTAACGAGCCGAAGCGGAATTCCATCCAAAGGCTACGGTTGGATTCATTCATTCGGGTAGCTTTACTTACTGGTTCTTCGTAGGCAATAACGGAAAACATTCTATAGGGAATTTTTTCTAGGGAATATGTTCCCTCATCCCCTACAAAGAACCAAGAAGCTTATTGCATCAATCCTCAGACTGTCAAAAATGTGAACAATCTCGCAAATTGCACCGGGAATTGCTATGCAACTCATCGTTCCTCCCATCCAAAGCAGGATCCAAAAGCTTTCCACTTCAAGCAATCACATGACCATGAGGTCTATCTCTGAGCAGTCTGTATGTATGCATCTACCCTTGCATATTAGTGCGTGTCAGTGCTGTAAACGGATAATGGTGCCAATCCCTGCATCTACACCTGCATAGGCAGTTACATCATGTTAGACCAGAACCTGTCTTCCTGCACATATGCGGGTTTCCCCAGTTTAGGGGTACCAATCTGCAGGTCCCGTGATAAGGATTCCGGTATTTTGGAGTCTATATTGGGGTACGCCTATTTTTGGGAAACTGCCATATGAGGTCAGGTACCGTCAACAGCTAGAGGGTATGGGACTCCCAATGTACCAGAGAAATCCGTTTCCAGGTTCTCGCAAGAAACCTATTTGCGATCTTAATCCTTGAGTAGGACTCGTATAGGTCCGCGAAATCCTTCTGTGGCGCTGGGCTCCTTCCGGGTACTTCGAACATGGCAACTCCGAACAGGCGGTAAGATCTATGTCTATATCCATGGTCACCTAGTGATACCCCCACCAAAATGTCTGAAACCATGCATAGACTCCCAACAAGATTTTCTTAAAAGACAATATGGGCTATAGTCTAAATTCCTAGTATACCCCTTAATAACCCCTATAGCTCCCCTGTATAACACTCTATAAGGAGTTCAGACTATAGCTCATATCGTGAACTTGCGCATGAATACTTCGAGGTGCGGCTGCGCAATTCGGACGACGACAGCAATATCGGTTGCCTCACACGTGGCCGCAAATATGCCAAGCCATTTGTGTGCTCTACATGTGGTTGCTTCTTGGTCCCTGTTTAGCGGATGCGATTTGAAATTCAGAGTTCTAGTTTGGGGGCATGCTGTGTCATGTCTGAGCGAATAGCCATTCGATGCCCTCGGCGTTGTGACTGCTCAGCACTTGCATTCATTCCGAACGATGATAAGACTCATATCATCCAGCCAATACATCGCTTTCTGACAATAATTGAGGCATTGAAGGATAATAGTAGAAAAATAAAAGCAATACTAATACTAGGAACAATAACAAAATGTAGTAATAGTAGTGTTAGTAATAATAGTAGCAATAGAAATACAACAAAACGCAATGTTGAGGAATTTCAGCCTTAAAGCTGCACGCAGGCGCCCACACGGTAGCTGCTCAAAGTACCGGCCTAACATAATCACCCTTAGTAAGGGGATTTTGGCAACCCCAACCCCCAAAATTAGGACCCCATGACTATCATATGGTGGTTATAGGGTCCTAAGGGATTGGGGTTACCAACACCCCCTTGTTAACCCTAACTCTCATAGCAAAAGGTCTTCTCACATGTTTTGTTTTCTAACTTGTTGCGCGGTGTTAAGAAGCTTCGGAAGTGTTGCCCTTGCCTCCAACCTTAACACTACTGCGGAAATTTCCTAATGTTGTACCTGCGGTCCAGCACTTCACAGCGGTACCTATCTTCCATGCTCTTCTTTGCAAAATGAATCGCCATCCACGCGGAACAAACACAATCAAGCGTGTTCTACCTTCAAAGTATGCAATGGGCAAATGCCGCTTGCAGCTACGGAAATGTTCTCGAATTGAAGGCCGTTTTGCTCTATCTGCCTGGAAGTGCTGGACTTTTTGTCCGAGGAATTGACAAAACACGAGTTAAGAAACTCAAAGCCGTAAACCCTGCAATGATAATACTAACCATTTATTATTAGTATAAGAAAACAAAAATAATCACAACGACATTAATCATAGCAACAATATCTGCCTTGCATCCAAGTCACATTTGTTGAGTTCGCTTGGTAGTGTGCATGGGCAAAAGCCGTATGCTCATCAACCTGCTGCGGCAACACGGTTTACATCCGCCTTAGGTAGATAGGGGCTATGTGAGCCGTAGTCTAAACTTCTAGTCTCCCCCTTAATAACCCCTGTAATATTCCCCTATATAACCTCCTATACAACCCCCTTTCAAGGAGTTCAGACTATAGTACATATAGTAATCATGGAAAAAAAAACAAAAACTACCAATTAGGGTTTTAGCTTAGGGTTGGGGATTTAGCACTTAGAGCTCCGGGTCAAGCATTTCAGCGTATTGAATTTAGGATTTCGGGTTCCTGTTCAGGGGCCTAACATTGAAGGTTTAGGGTGTAGGGTTTAACACTGAGGGTTTGAGGATTTAGTCTGTAGGGTCCCTCGGGACCTCCATTTTGAGATGTACCTCTTCTACTTTGGTAAGTTGACAAAGTTGCGTTCCCTGCTTCGATCCCTGTTGTCATATGGCCCCTGCTGTTTAGGCCACCCAAAAGGTGACGTTTTCATCATACTAGCTTGTAGGGTCTTGGATTTTGGGGTAAGCGTCTACCCGAAATGCAGGTTCCTTGCACGGCCACTTTGCTCTCAAAGACGCATGATCTTAAGGTCAACGTAATGCAGTCGCAAACATATAGCAGGACATAGTACGACAATAATGAAAGCCCCAAACAAAAGTATGTTCCATAGAAAGGCGTAAAATGTGCTCTTGGGTGAAGCCAAGAGTTATAGCTCTTTTCTCTGCGATCTTGCTTCCATACACGGACAGTACTACAAATTCATGGCCATGTGACCCTAAAACCTAAAACCTGAACCCATTCGACTTAGGGAAAGAGAGACAACGGCAGATAAAAGGACCCCAGCTTGGACAGAGTCCCAGATATGACCAGACAAATGGGATTTCCCAAAATAGGGTTTAGGGATCATGGCTTAAGATTTCCCAAGATTCGGTGGAATTACTCTTTTGGTGTGTCTCTGTAACAAGTCTTGTGGTATTTAGGGGTCTATATTGCTCCCCTCCCCCCCACCCTTGCCTATGGAAACTATAATCCCTATGTAGTCCCTAGAACCCCTATAAACCCTAGTAGCTTCCATGCTCTTTTCCATTATCCCCGTATATACCCTATAATCCCTATATAACCCCTATAATCCCTTCGGTTTCCATTCTCTTTTCCATAATCCCTACCCTAAACACTAAACCCTAAACCCTAAACCCCCAAAAAGTCCGAGGGGCCGCTGATCCGTTGGCAATGTCATCTTTTACAGGTTTCGTGGGCTCTTTGGCCTCTGTGCTGTTGCCTTAGCAGACTTGCTGTCACACGGTGCCCGCTGAAAGATCGGGTTTAGGGTTTAGGGTTTAGGGCTTAGGGTCGGGGACCTTGGGGCGAAAGTCGAAGGATGCGCTCCACCACTGAGGGGGAGGATGCCTTTTTCTATGGTGCTGTGCCCTTTGCTAAGATAAGGGTTTCCCAAAATTAGGGGTCCCTTTTTGGGGGTCATCATTATAAGGATACCAGTATAATGGGGTCCATACTAGGGTCCCCCCATTTTGGGAAACTACCGAAACCAGGCCACCAACGCAGCTGAGGAAGCACACCATAAAATCCGCTTGAGGCAGCGAAATTATCATCGACAAAGATATGCTGGCACTCATTTGTAACTAGAGAGGCTGCTATTCCCCATCACTTGCGTCTTCAAAACTTTAGGGCAGCGCATACAACGAGTGTGTCCTGGCACGCCCGTTCGGCATGTCAGAGCGTTCCCACACAGTAGCTCAAAAAGTGTACTCGATACTTTGCTTAAGTATCCCCAAACCCTAAATCCTGAGCCTTCGCACCCAAACCCCAATGGCACAGCGCGCGAGACATGAGTAGCAACCCAGTAAGATAATATTCCTTATATAAAATACTATACCCCAGAAGGAGGCTACAATCTTGCTCTAAAATGGGTACCATAGTATCCCCAAATAAAATACTACTCGCATGTACCCAGAGGTCGGCCCAAGGAGCCTACCTTGCACTGTATACAGGTCCAGATACTCACCGACATCATATGAACTAGAATCTAAACTCCTTACTGTGGGATGTATAGGGGAGTATTGCAGTGGTTACTAAGGGGGTACTACTGTTGATACTAAAATCCTGCATGACCTTAATATACTATAGTACCATAACTCCCAATTTATAAGGTACTTAGGGTCATGCAGGATTTTTAGTATCCACCGTAGGAGTTCAGTATATAGCTCATGTTGAGGTCCAACCCTGATCATATGAGGGCGCATATGTGTTTCCCTGGAAGTCCCCTTGGGGGCGCCCGGAATTTACATGGACATTCCCCTAGCAGCCATTTTGTTATGATAGAAATACCGTTGATCTTGATGATGATTGTCTGCTTCTCATGCAGGGGGTACTGGAGAAGCCGTGAACCCCTTTCAAGTAGTAGAAATTAATGGTAGTTTGACTAAACAGGGGGACCCCCGTACAGACCCGCAAATTACTATAGTCCTGACTATGGGCTCACTACGGGGACCCCCAAAAATGGTAGCCCTCATTTTGGGAAACTCCCATCTGAGTAGTGTTTTCTTGGTGGTTGAACCTAGTAAGATTATATTCCTTATATAAAATACTACACCCGAAAGGAGGATATAATCTTACTCTATAATGGGTACCATAGTATCCCCAAATAAAATACTACTCATATGTAGCTCGCGCAGCGAACGAGCACCGAGTGCAGCCTGGTCACCTTTCACGCTGGTCTCGCCTTGCAGCAGTCTTTCATGATCACCCGGTATAATTGCTATGCTGTGAATATACAAGGTTATATTGGGGTAATCCTGGGCCTGTATATTGGATTAAGATAGGTATAATGGAAAAGAGAATGAAGACTACCACGTTATAAAGTAGCATTGCAGGATGCTATCTCCGTGTAAAAAATAGTCGCCCTTGCGCCAGGCCACGAGCGATGGTGCCTTGCTTGTTCGTCACAGAGTCCTTGATGGTCTCTACCTCATGTCGCATGCCATGGTTGATTTCAAATGGTTGATGAAAGTTCGCTTGTTCCCTAAACCCTAAGCCCTAAACCCTAAGCCCTAAACTGCTACCCGGTGCTTTTCTTCAACTGCCCAGGCCGAGCCACTACTGACAGTACTTCTTTTGTTCAATACCACTGTTTCCATTCACAGGACTACTATCACTATATGGGTGGTTGTCAAAATTATGGTCCCTTTTTGGGTCCCTCTTATAGTGCGGCACCTAATATTTAGGATACCCAAAAAGGGACCATAATTTTGACAACCACCCATATACCCTCACTGAACATGATATAACAAAAAATCACATAGGGATAAGCAAAACTTCTTTCTTTTCACCGTAGTACTTTTTCTGATAATAGTGCTACTGGAGGACAAATACTGCTGCTACCTCGTCTGCCACTACAACAACATGTAGGGCGAATTTAGGCATCTCCACCTTTGCTGATCATTCAAATTCTCGGTTCTACAATGTTGCGAAGATCTGCCAGGCGAAGAGCACACCTACTTCAAACATGTTTGCAAAAGTTGCAAACGAGTCAGATTACACATAGTTAACCTACAGGCACAAAATCCTGAACCCAGAATCTAGCTGATGAGCAACTCCTAAACCTAATCTCTAACATCAAAACCAGTCGCAAATCTACATCCTTCTCCCTCAAGTCACCTGACAATCCCTCTCTCAGGAGTTACACTACTGTCTCCCCCAGGAGTAACCCCCCCAAAATTCAAAACCCTATCAGGCCTCATTAAGACCTATATAGTTCAGATTAGCCGGCGGGTACGTTTCTGGCGATGGGAAAAACCGCTAAACCCTAAATAGTAGTTTCCATTTGATTCTCCATTATCCCTATATGGCCCCTATAAAACCCCCAACATTCTTGTAATTTCCATGTTCTTTCCATTATCCCAATGTAACAAGAAAAAAATAAGCCGCAACACAATCGTCTGGGGATGGGAAAATAACCCTAGACCCTAAACCCTACATAGTAGTTTCCATTTTTTCCATTATCCTATATAGCTGAATTAGCCAGAGCACAATCTTCTGGGTAGAATTGCTGTTCGCTGCTGGATCCAGCGCAGTGGACGCTGGTTGCTTCGCCACAGGCACCGCTGAGTAGTTCAACCTATAGTTTGAAGGGTTTAGGCTTTAGGGTTAACCCAAAAATGGGTATGTAGGGGTTGTATAAGGATATCCAGGCATGGAAAAAAGGTGGAAACCACTTTTTAGGCTTTCCCTAAATAATGGAGAATCAAAGGGCAAATCAATGGAAAATGGAACGGAAACTGGGAGTAAATGCAGGTTTATGGACATTAGGGTTTCCATAAGTTAGGGGCCCGTAGTGGGGGTACAATAATGAGAACAATGCTATTTTACGCCCCATATTGGGGCCCTCTGTTCGTTGGACCCCACTTGAATTTCCGGCTCCCGAAGCCAAGACCTCTTTTGGGGTATATAGCACGGCACCACAAATGCTAAGGTAGAATGATAATGATCACTGCAACTTTAGGACAACAACTCTAAACCTCATCTGCGAGCAGTTGTACCGTCACAAAACCACTCATTAGCATCGAGAATGACATCAACAACTCTCACAGGAACCACAAGCATGTGAATGGCAACCCTTTCCTCATGATCTTACTGGTGCCTCAGGGGCGGGGGTGGAAGAGTGAATACAGGCAGTACCAAAAAAAGGCATCATATCAGCTATAATCTAAACTCCTAGTATCCCCCTTAAAAAATCCTGCAATACTCCCCCAAATGATCCACTATGTAAACCCCCTTTAACGAGTTGAGACTCTAGCTCCTATAGGGATGGTGAGAAAGACTCACTTCAACCCCCCCTTTAGGGTTTAGGGTTTAGGATTCTTCCACAAGATTTTCAGAGCTAACCCCTAAACCCTCTACATCCAGAAAAACCTATACAAATCCTATATACCTCTATATGCCCCTGTGGACCCCTATATTATATACATAGCCTTATATACCCCTATTTACTCCTATATACCCTATACAACGCCTATATACTCCTATGTACCCTAAACCCTAAACCCTAACCCCCACATAACCCCCATACACCCCTAAACCCTATATCTCCTATATAACCTTAGTAATGATCTTATGCCAGGCACGTCTTCTCCGGCTTCAGGGCAGCCTTAAGCTGAACGAGAACAGCTCCTGTGTCCTCATCATGGGCTGAGGACGGTTTAGGGTTTAGGGTGCCAGGCTTAGGGCGCAGGATTTCGCATTTTCTGCGTTCGAGAATTGGTTGGGGGGAGTCTCCCTAAAAATCGTGGGACCCCCGTTTTATGGAGGAAATATAACTGGATTCAGGGGTCCCTAGTAGGCAATGCATCGGAACTCCTTTGAGAAACTCCCATTGAGCTCAAGAATTATATCAAAGCCTAGAACTGTCATCCCTTTTAGCTCAGTGGCTGTTAGCAGGGAACAAGGGAATATGTTATGTTGGGGTTATGTAAGGATTAGGATTCTTATTCCTTCATTCCTTACTAAGAATCAGAACCAGTAAGTTAAGGGTACTTGATACTGCTTTCAATAGCTCCTTGGGGTTATACTACCATCAAAACTGATATAATTCCTGAGGGTAAACCCTAAACCCTGAACCCTAACTAAGGGGATACGAGAGAAGGGTATCCCCCCCTTGTTTTTGTACCATGGCATGGTTCACTGGGTTGCTGTTAAGGAACTTGAGCTACCATAAAGAAACCCCTCTTGTTTACTTTACTATATACCCATATTCTGAAAACCCTAAGGCGTAAACCCTATACATACCTTTACTATGGTGACTTCATCTAAGTTCCCCGTATATACCCTCATTATGGTAACTGAATCTAAGTCCCTTGACGGCAACCCGACTTCAGTTTTAGGATGGCAGGTTGGCTTCCTTCGACTTAAACTATAATAGGTTTTAGGGTTTAGGAGTTTAGGGTTTAGGGGTTTAAGGTTCAGGGGCGTAGGTGCCTAAATTCCGAAGCCCCAAATCCCTAAATCCTATATGAACCCTAAACCCCAAACCCTAAATCCCCACACCCTAAATCCCTA